>JAQIXU010001341.1:0-18264 GCA_034701245.1 Strigamia transsilvanica | reverse complement strand
ACTGCTGTTAAAATTTGGGTCGCCCATCTTTTCAACGTCGGTTCACCAGTTCAGACTCGTAATTAGCGTGTTCAGAATCAAAATCCAGCTCGATTAACTCGAAATTGGGTCACGATTCTGTAGATAGCCGAAACAGTTCTCGTTCTAAAACGAGCTCGTCAACGTGGACAGAAAATATTCCTGTGTCTGAAATCAAGGTACGTTATGGCCGTGTGCCCGTGTCTGTGTCAACTGACAGGTAAAACGATCTGTGAATAACGTTGTTTACAGTTTATGTATCGCTTATCTCGAATTCAGCAACTTGAAACATTGGTTTCGTTTTCTACACGCCGTGTTGTCCTTATCTCTTATTTAGAAAGAAAGACTAATCGAGTTGCTTTATTTCCAAGGAATTGGTAAATAAATATTGTCTTAAATCGGTGTTGAGTTGATAATTTTGATCAATTTCTATCTTGTTTTGTTTGTTGTAGCGCGTGATGTGACATTTGTGCCCATTCACGGGCCCTGTACGAGGAACGTTGTCCGTAACGAATTACAAGTTGTTTTTTAAGAGTGTAGACAGGGTAAATATAGTGAAATAATTATTTCTTACGGCTCTGCTCAATGTCATTTTTGGATGTGCCTTTGGGTGTTGTGAATCGAATCGAGAAATTGGGCGGAACTACAAGCCGTGGTGAGAATTCATACGGAATCAGGCTTCTTTGCAAAGTGAATAATTGAACGTTTTTAGTGATCAATTTAAGAAGATTTTAATTTCATTTTATTTTATTTTATCATCCAATCCGCCTTTTGAGGGGTGACTCTCTGATTGCACATCCACAATCCAGATCTGGGAGGAGAGACATTAATTATCATGGTAATAATGCCTGATTTCGTTATTATGGTTGAGAGCGTATGACAAATATCATTCGTAATAGGCTGTTGTTCTTTCAAATAGCGCGCCTGTTGTAGTAATGAGGTGTGGCGCGCTCTGGTGGCGAAAATACAACTCGTTGGATTCGTTCCGTTATTTCTCATCAGATTTTTTGTCTGTTGTATTTTCTATCTCCAGGAACGTGACGAGTGTTGCCTCGTTCCGTTTGTTGGATATCTAAGAATGGTTTGAATCAAACCATTTTTAACTCCCATCGTGTGGAACGTTGTACGTCTGGTAAGTTGGTCGCATTCGAATAATAAAAAAAAATAATAATACTGTAATACAAAAATGCGTTTTAATCTTTAAAGCAAGGTATATATATTTTTATATTCCCAGAGTATTTACGGATGACTAAAACCTCAACATGGCGGGTGTCAACACTACAGGGAATCTTAAATTAGAACGATTTTACCGAAACTACATTTTCGTTCTGCGGTAAGAATCGAGCGTACATCATAAAATGAAATATAAATCCTTGATACATCATTTTTCTCTCCTTGAGGATATCTTTAAATCAAAAAGGGTGTCACTGGAAGCGACTCGTCCTCGAGGATCGACTTCCGCATCGATATTCTCGTTCTCACCGATCAGGTTCTCCGGTTTGATGTCCAAATGAAAGAGATCAATTTTGTGCAAGTAACATATTCCGGATAAAATCTGCCTACACCACTGTTTTATCATGCGTTCGTCTGGAGCATTAATTTCTGTTATAATTTTTTGCGTGTGGCACTGCCACGCATCATGGATCCACCTTTTAAAAGTCGTGCGGTAAATGCCGGAAGTCACGTGAAGTGTACAACCGGAAGCAACTTTTTGTGTTTGATGCGGCGGCGCTGGTTCCGACTGGTGCTCGCGACGTTCGAATCATCAACTGGTGTGGGACAAATTTGTTTGAAAATCATGATATTAAATGCTATGCGAGGATGATAGGCACGAAAATGGACTCGAAAATGGTGGTACCGTAATTAAGCAAATTGATGAACGATTTCAAAAAGTAATTTTAATTTTCTGAATAATTTATTTTGTTTTTATTTTTATTTGAAAAAAAAAAACATTATTATTATTTTTTTCAGTTTGATTTGGACCAAGATTTGACAGTTCTTTGCATGACGTTCGAACTGCTCAACAAAATGATCGAATGCAAATCCGTGATGGATCAAAACAAAGTCATTCTGTTTCGAGACATCACCGACGACCGATTTACGCAGCCGCTAGTCGACGGCATGCTGGGAAACTGCATCCGGTAGACACGACGACGACGACGACGACGACAAGAAACTCGTCAAACGGTAAAAAATAATAATAATAATAATAATAAAAATAAAAAATTGAAATTGATTTTTTAATTTTATGTTAATTTTTAGTTTTCCTGCTGACGTCGAATTGGGTCCAATAACCGAGGAGAGTCACGAGTACATGATGAGAGTTTGTTGGCTGTGTCGGGAGTTGGTGGCGCCAGACGAATTTTATCGCATGATGTTGTCTTTTTATTCCGATTATACGATCTCATGGGTCGCATCAGATGGAACATGCTCGCCATCTTGTGTCGTCGGCCGTGTGCAATTCCGAGGGCAGTGTCGATTCGGAACACCAACATAAAGGTGATGGTTCGGCTTTGCTGCCGAACACATGTTTAATCACCATTTATTTCGCTTTTGTCATACAAAGGGGTTGTTTTTTTTGCCCATAAACATGTGAAAAGTTTTTGACCTGTAAAATGAATATTTATGCCTAAAAATTGAGCTTTGCGTCTAAAATCACCATTTTATGCATTTAAAATAGCATTTTTTGTCATTTTTGCACCTAAAATGGCATTTTTTGTCATTTATGCACTTAAAAATATTTTTGTCATTTTTGCACGTAAATTGGCATTTTTTTTGTCATTTTTGTATGTAAAATTGTCATTTTTGCATGTAAAATTTGAATTTTTTGTCATTTTGGCACGTAAATTTATTTTTTTTTCCCTTCAAATAATGTAATTTTTGAGCTGAAGAAGGCGTAATTACGACAGATTATTCCTCTTGTAATCGTTAAAAGTCGTCTGAAATTTGATTTATTTATTTCAGGTTACGCAAAATTCCTCCTGACTCCTGTCCCACGTGTGCAAGCAACTTCTAGAAAATTCGGGAAATTAGTCCTGTCCCACGTGTGCAAGCAACTTCGAGAAAATTAGTTCTGTCTCACGTGTGCAAGCAACTTCTTGACAGCGGACATAGACGAACGGCAAACATCAAAACAAGAACTATTCGAATCAGTCGGATTCGAAAAAGGGTACACCTACAAATGGGGATACCACGTTCCAAACAGTCCCAGTCAAGTCGAAATCGAAAAATTCACCAAATTCTCGACGCAGCTCAAACGTCTCGACGGCCGCGTATTCAAACCGCTGCCGTCGTCGCCCGTCGACGAACACAAATCAGCCATTCACATACAGATATGAAATTTTAAAAAAAACAAAAACAACAACAACAACAATAATAAACAAACAATAATAATTTGAATAATAACAACAATCGTGTCAATTCGCACCAATTGATAAATTACATTTGAGTTTTCTTTCAAAAAAAAACCTGCTGAAATTTATGAAAAAATTTACCCAAAAATGTGAAAGATCGTCAGTAAACAGTAAACACTAACCCCAAACATCCGTTGTGACGCGCTCTGGTGACAAAAAATTACAACTCATCGGATTCGTTCCGTCACAAGTCCCTCCAAAATTCGTGAGAAAGTATTGTTTCTCATCAGATTTTTTCGCCTGTTGTATTTTCTGTGTCCGGGAACGTGCTGTTGTTAGATATCTAAGAACGGTTTGGATCGAACCATTTTTAACTCCCATCTTGTCTCTCTTCCGGGCGTCACTGGAAGCGGCTCGTTATCGATACTCTCGTTTTCGTTCTCTGGAGATGTGGGCGCCTGTTCCAAGTTAAGTGTGTAGGGCATTACGTAACAAACGATTTTCTGTAAAATGCACAAACAAACAAACAAACACAAAACAAACAAAAACAAAAACAAACAATAAAACTAGGTTCTTATCCAGCGAATTCCAAGTTTCTTCTATCAAATCAATAACTGTAAGATTTGGCATGTAGGCCATGATATAATAGACTATTCGTTTCAATGGCAATCGTTCTATCTGAAAAATGAAAAAAATAAAAACAAAAACAAACAAAAACGGGTCCGTGGCCAAGTACACGAACAACATAACACCCGAAATCAGCCAGGGGGTTGATATACCTTCGAATAATCTCTCCCACCGTATGGTGTGGTTTACTTTGTTTTTTTTCCCCATTTGGCTGCATCGTCACGAATAAAAAAATATAAGGGAACAACAAACAACAAACAAACAAACAACAAACACACAAACAAAAACAAACAAATAATAACAATAAATAATTCATTAATAATCGATGACACGACGCGATCTAATTAATCGCGCTAAAAACTAGCTAAATGTTAGGTTGAAAGAAAAATATTTGACTATGTTATTAATATAAACAATTATTATTTCTTTCATGAATGTGTTTAATCTTTAGTTGATGTTTTGAAATTTTTGGCTGATACAATACACCCTGTGAGAATCTGTAGCATGTCACTCCTGCGCTCCATATGTCAATATTTGCAAAATCTATTTTGGTTTTTGGTTTTGGTGTTTGACAAACAAACAACAATAATAAACAAACAATAATAATTTGAATAATAACAACAAATTCCCACAAAAAGCCTGTTTTCGCACCAATTTATAAAATACATTTAGCTTGTCACGTTCGCAAATTGGGGTCATGGTTCCTTGTACATCAACGTACAAATTAGTGAGGAGTGGTATTGAGTATTATATTGGGGATCCTGGAAATATATTAAAATTAAACCCTTAAAATACACAATTAAACCGTAGACTTGTTCTTACTTCTGGTGGTTCTCCTTAACTCATTTCAAAACAAACAAACAAACAAAAAAGCGAGGGGGTTGATGTATCTAGCAATAATGTCCCCGAACGTATGGTGGGGTTTGGTTTCCGTTTTTTCTGCATTTGGCTCCTTTGGCGCGAATCAAATAATATAAGGGAAATAATTTTAGCACGATCGCAATACAAAACTTTGATTCGAGATCAGGTGGACGAACAGTCACGGAAATTGGAAGATTTGATGTTGTCCGATTTATCCACGGTTCTTTTTATTCCGGTTGTACGATCCCACGGGTCGCATCAGATGGAACATGCTCGCCATCTTGTGTCGGTTTGGTTAACACACTGGCGGAACACCATCATAAAAAAAACCCAACACAACAATAAACAACAAACAAACAACAAACGAACAACAACAAACAACAACAACAACAACAACAAAGCTCAAATGTATATTAAAACACTTCTGTAATTTTCTGTAATTTTTTGAGTATAGCTGGCGGTCATGTAGATAGATATTTTAACCCTAATAATATTTGTGTATTAATTTCGTTGATGGTTTCCTGTGTGTGCCAAGTCTCTTCGATCCAATGCTGGATAGTTAAGTTGGGAGTGTAACCATTACATAAATAGCTAATTTTTTGAACAGATAGCGCTGTAACTGAGAAACAGAGGGGTTCCAAATGGGACTGTTGCGTTTGTTATGGGCTTACTTTAACCAAGGACTACGAACAATACATCAATACAATACAATACAACAACAACAAAAAACAACAACAACAACAACATTTAACACACGATTTTCTTAAAGATATATATTTCACAATGCATTTTGTTTTCTGCTTGACCGATGAAAATACCCATCACCTTAAGTGATTTTATAGATCGTTCCTTCAATTTTTTTTGTGAAATTCTCGCAGTTGGTGGGTCCTCCATGGTCAGATAAGGTGGTGTCAAATGATATCCTAATAAAGTGGGCCGCAGCACAAACAGAGAAAACGACAAGATAACTAAAACGAATGCCTGCACATGGTTGCCGATTTATTCACGGGTCTTTTTATTCCGATGGAACATGCTCGCCATCTTGTGTCGGTTTGGCGGAACACCAACATAAAGGTTCGGCTTTGCTGCCGCACACCTGTTTAATCACCATTTATTTCTCGTTTGGGAGTGTCTTGGGATGGTTTTCTTTTAAGTGGATGTTCATCCAAATGTCTTTTTTTCTGCTGTCTGCCAATGGTCTTTGATCCAATCGTCTAGTGTTCCGTTTGGTGTGTGGTCCAAAACAAAGTAGACTGTTTTTTTAAATGCAAGTCTTTCCATCTGATTCAATCCCTCCGTCGAATGGGACCACCCATTCTACGTTTCTGGCTCTAGTTTGACTGGTGGAAAAACCTCTTGTTGGGTCATCTTGATTCCTTCAGTGCAACTTTTTCGCCTAGCTCGTTGGACTGTCTCGCGGTCAGCTTTTTAGTCCCTGACAGTTGTAGCATAAGAGCATGTGTGGCGCTTCGCCCGGGCTTTTCATCCATCCATACTGGAACTGCAGCGGGTGTGGGGCCAGGAAGAGGCGCGGTCGACTGTAGATTGTACACCGCCATTAGTTCCGGTTGAGAATGCAGCCACTGGAGTAGGGACGCTAGGTGGGCGCTGACTTTTGCGGGCGGTTCCGTTCAACTTGTCGAGTAGGAGATCGTTTCTCGCATCTACAATAATTCTACAATTGTTTAATATAAATTATTTAAATCTGGCTAATTTAATTTCAATTCGATTCGTGCGAGTGGTTCAGCAAATTATTCACTGGAAACTGATTAAATCAATCAAGGTTTCCTGATCCCTCCGTTGGGGGCAACCCAACATTAGATGTGTACTCGGATCGTCTGCTGTGCGCTGATACCCGAACTCCCCAATTTTCAAATTCCACTGACCATCAATCAACATGTTTGTGGGGTTCACGTCAAGATGAAACAGATTTCGGTCATGCAGATATTTTGTACCGTTTATCTCGTTTGGTTTTATCGACCCAGGCATCCTGGATCCAGGAATGGATGTTTAGATTTGGCACAAAAACAAACAAAGACAAAAACAAACAAAAACAAACAAACAAACAAACAGAAAATAAGACTTCTTCTGATCCGTCGCCCTGATTGTCCATAATTTTTATTCGAATAGTTTTTAGTGGTTTAACTGCTCTTGCTGCTCTCAAGGTGCCTTTCGTGCATAATTTTTTTGCTGTGGCCGGCATTGTCGGTGTCAGTAACTGGCAGCTACGGTACCGGATTTTCTCGAAATTCGACATATTTTTCCTCTTAACTCAAGTCAGTCAGTTGACATCTCAAGTCGCCCTTGCTGAAGGCGACGATCAAGAACGCATGGTGCAGGGCCTGTGCGCATTTCTCTTAGGACTTTGCGTGCCATTTGACGACTCCGTTACCACATTCAATAAGTATCCAGAGAATCGTTAAACGACCACAAAAATCGCACAACTTACTCATTGCAATCGTTTTTACAGAGACAGTCTTTGCCAACTCTCGCTTTCTGCATCACTTTCGGGGTCACTTTCGGGGTCACGTTCTTGTTCCTCTAAGCTTTTGGTTTTCTCATTGATTTGGTGATGTGTCCTGAAACGTTTCTGTCGTTTTTTTTGCAATTTTATTTTGGTTTGCCGATTTGTTTGTTTGTTTTGATCTTTTTTGAGGAATGCCCGATTCTTCTGGTGCGTCCGATTTTTCTGTTGCGTTATTGGCACTATGCCAAGTCCGTTTTACTGTGTGCTTTTTCTCCATCGGAAACTGAATGGAATTTGCAAACACGAACCTAATTACATTCTGGCAGCTCAGAAACCCCAACTGAAAAGCCATCGAATCCACAACACAACACGACACAACTCTACTGGAATCACTAGATTTAACTAGTTTCGTCCTTGGGATAGTTGTCTCTAATATTTTGCAGTAAACGTGTAGAACAACACGGGATCAGATGGAACATGCTCGCCATCTTGTGTCGGTTTGGTTAACACACTGGCGGAACACCAACATAAAAAAATCCAACACAACAACAAACAATAAACAAAATTAAAACTATTAAAAGTGCAATTTGAGCTCACATCCAAACGATTCGGATGACTAATGTGGAGCCATAGCCAGATGTCTTCATTAGAGATTTTTGCACATTTCTTTTCGCAAGCAACAACAAACAACAACAACAACAACATTTAACAATCAATATGATATGGAAACGTTAAATTTCCTAGCCGAAACCAGCTGCAACTGGATTCCCAACAAAGCTCAAATTAAAACAACAACAACAAGCACAAAAAAAAAATTATATCTTTTCCAAATGCTTGGAGTTTGATTTTAATCTTGCTCATCTAGAAATGTTATTTAGGCTAACATCTAAGAGATAGGTTTCTTTCGTGCAGGTATCTTACTGCAGGTATCTTACTCGAGTAGACGACCCCAGGTTTTCAACATTAGCTATAGTAACTTTTCTTGTGTACCAGGTTGCCTCGATCTACCCAAGAACAGTAAAATTGCGATTGTACGTCGTTTTGAAAAATGCCTGGTTGGAATCTGAAAAATCAACAACGATTAGTAATATAAATTATTTAAATCTAGCTAATTTAATTCAATTCGATTCGTATGAGTGGTCCAGCAAATTATTGACAGGAAACTGATTAAATCAATCAAGGTTTCCTGATCCCTCCGTGACGGTTTTTGACTGAAGACAATGTGCGAAATGGGGTTAGGCCTACGATGTGCGAATTGACGGAACAATCAGCATTTTAACGCAAACACACAAACACATAAACAAAACCAAACAAACAACAAACAAACAAACAAAAAACAAGCAAACAATGTCGCTCCAGTGCTGCAAGAGTCAATTTTCTCCAAGTCTATTTTTATGGTTAATGCGAAAAAAGAAGAAAAAGAGGACTAGAATGGGATTCCGGGCGAAAATGGCGCGCGAAATCGCGTCGAACCCGCGAACCCGTCGAACCCAAAGGTCAATTATAAAAATAAATTAAAAAAACAAAACAACAAAAAAACAACAAACAGACAACAAACGTAGTTGTCTAGCCTGAATCGTTTCTGTCCGCAGAGGTCAACTATAAAAATAAATAAAGAAATAAATAAAAATTTGGATTGTACTCCATTACGTAGTATGCTAGCCGTTTGGAAATATACCGATTTGGAATCTTCAAACAGTTTGAGTGGTCTACAAGATCCCACATCCAGTGGTCGTCAGCCATCACTTTTGGACACGTTCTTGTATCGTAAGCTCTTATGGCGAAAAAATGAAACAACAAACATTTGGAAAAAATGAAAAAATGAAAATGAACTTTGTAAATTGGAAAACCTTGAGAATAAAATTTATAAAAATGTAAAAAAAAAATGAAATTAAACTTTGTAAAAATTGGAAACGAGTGAAAATAAAATTTGTTTAAACTATAAAACGTTAGTCTTTCATGTGCAAACGGCACTTTTCATGTGTTTTGCACATGAAAAGTGCCGTTTTACGCAAGAAAAGTGCCGTTTTGCACATGAAAATTGCCGTTTGCACATGAAAATTGCCGTTTTACGCAAGAAAAGTGCCGTTTTACGCAAGAAAAGTGCCGTTGTGCACATGAAAAGTGCCGTTTGCACATGAAAAGTGCCGTTTTACGCAAGAAAAGTGCCGTTTTGCACATGAAAATTGCCGTTTGCACATGAAAAGTGCCGTCTTACACAAGAAAAGTGCCGTTTGCACATGAAAAGTGCCGTTTTGCACATGAAAAGTGCCGTTTGCACATGGAAGGTGCCGTTTTGCACATGAAAATTGCCGTTTGCACATGAAAATTGCTGTTTTACACAAGAAAAGTGCCGTTTGCACATTTTATTTATTAATTTATTTTAAATTCAAAATTCGCGCGGATAAGGAACTATTTTGGCGCGGATCAGGAACGCGCGGATTAGGTCTGGGCCGGACAAATCGTTTTCACAAGATGGTCGCAGCACAAAAACTCGCGTCAGCTCACGGTTGTCTTAGAAACTAAATCTAATTTAGAAATTGGTGCGCAAACGAGGCTTTTTGTGGGAAACGAAATGACACGATTGTTGTTATTATTCAAATTATTATTGTTTGTTATGATTTTTATTTATTTATTATTTATAACTTTATTTATTTATGTCGCTCCAGTGGTCCGTAAGCCGATTTTTTTTATTTATTTATTTATTTTTCAGAAAATTAAAATGACTTTTTGAAATCGTTCATCAATTTGCGGTACCACCATTTTCGAGTCCATTTTCGTGCCTATCATCCTCGCATAGCATTTAATATCATTGAACTTTTGATATCGTTGCAACAAACTTATAATCTTAAAGAATAATAAAAATTAAATAAACAAATTTACAAATTTACAATTTAATAAACAAATATGGCGTAAAAACGTGTAAACAACCTTCAACGATTTTGGGAGTTCCGATTTCAATTCTTCGCTGAAAGCTTTGTATTCCGTTTGTGGAATCACAACTAAATCTGTCATTATATTTTCAACTTTAAAAAAAATAAATTAAAACAAATTATAGAAATAATAAATAAATAAAAAATTTAAATTTTAAAAAAATAGTATTAAAGAAAATTTTAAAAAAATATTCCAAATAATTAATGAAAAGTCGACACAATTATTATTATTTGTCTTTTTTGCTACAAATTTATTAACTGTATCGATTTATATTACAAGCACAAAGAAACCTTTGATTCACTACCATTTCTGTTTGTAATTACAACTATATTTACAGTAACTATTACAGAGAACAAATAACAGTAATAATTAATAATTAATAATAATGAAAAAAGAAAATTTTTTAATTTTTAATCCTTTTTGAATATCCTAAACATTTAAAGATTAATTTAATTTATAATTGCAAATAATTGCAAATAGTTTCACTTTTTAATAGCAGGCGGCATTTTGCTGTCAACATAATTCAAATATTCCCTTCCAATAAGTAACATGGCCAAACTCGCACCGACAGCGCACGATCCGCGAACACACGCGTTTTCTGGTAAAACGACCTTGCTCAATGCCCATAACAAAATCGAACCGAAATTAAAAATAACAGCTCCGTAGACACTGTACATTAGACGAAGATGCGTCGGTGCCAAGGCCAAATGTCGACGATTGAACAAATAAAGACCTGCAAAATGTGAAATTCATAAATTTGAAATAAAAAAGTTGAAAAAACGTGAAATTTGTGCATTACCCGCTCCCAAATGCGTGTTGAATAATAACATATTAGCAACCATGTGGTTTCCGTTCGGGAAGAGGCTGCAATGAGAAAAGAGAATGGTTTTAGTGAGTTATTTGCAGGTTATCTATTTTTAGAGGTCGAAAATGTCAAACCAAACGTGGATTCTAGGCTTATTGCGTGCATACCTCGCCAATGATTTCGGATTAAAAATGTGAATTGAAAATGCTGTGTAACTCGCTCCGCCAGCTAGTGGGATGTACCAATACAATATGCTGTCCTGGGACGGCCGAGGCGGGTTTAGACATTTGGAGAACACACTGACTGGATAACACAAAGCTTTAGCTAAACATCCTTTCTTCGGCTCGGACGCCATGTTTTTCAAGGGATGGAGTTTGGAGTGTGAGCGAACTTGTCTGTTGCGAGAGTAAATTTCTAACTTTAATTTATTTATTTATATATAAATGTATATTTTTTGTTATTTAATAAAAAGAATTATTATTTATTAGATGGTTTTGTGTGATTGTAAGTTTTTATTTTTTGGGTCGGAGAGTGCTCTGACGTCACGTAAACAAAGCGCGTAGTGAAGATGAAGGTTAGCCGATTATCTTTTTCCTGGCTGACGAGTATTTATTATTGCATTTAGGATAAGAGGAGTTAGTCCTTTTAAAAATGCCAGTACGCAAGTATCGGAGAGACAAGAGTGAAGTCAGTTGTTGCCTCAAATATTTAATATTCGGATTTAACGTAATATTTTGGGTGAGTATAAGTTCAACAGTCTGGTGTTGGCACTATGACGAATCTTAGCGAAAATTTTCATGCCATTGACCTCGAGTGGAGTGAAAACAAACCGAATTAAAAGTGATAGCCGAACGATTAGCACTTTCCCCTAACCCCGATTTACCCCCGAATCGCAATTGAATAGCAAAACGTGCGCAATTAACCCTAAAAACGCGATGATGCTGCATAAATAAGTGGAAACAGCTGAATGAAATTCGAAACGTTTCGACTCGTGTTTTTGCGTTTTGTTGACGGATGTGAAGTAAACAAATGGATGGTTTTGGGTTTCGATCGTTTGGTGTGGTTTTTTGTGGGTTTTTTTGTGGGTTTTTTGTGGTTTTTGTGTGTTTTTTGTTGATTTTTTTGTGTTTTTTTTTTTTGCAGTTGGTGGGAGGCGCCATCCTGGCTGTTGGTGTTTGGGCCTGGGCCGAGAAGGATATTTTTAATAATTTGAGTAGACTGACAAATGTGGCCCTCGATCCGGCTTTTATTCTCATCATCTCTGGAAGTATCACCTTTATGATTGGTTTTGCTGGCTGCGTGGGAGCCCTCAGGGAAAATACTTGCTTATTGGCAGCAGTAAGAAAGCGGATTGAAGAATTGGAGGGAATGAATTTGGAAAAATTTGAAATTATTCGAAAAAATGGAAAAAATTGGGGAGAAAATGTTCGGAGAAATTCGATAAAATTCGGAAATAATCGAAAGAAATTGGGAAAAAAAAGGATTTTTTTGGGTGGTTTTGGTTTAAAAATTGGAAAAATTGATAAAAATTGGAAAAAATCTAAGATAAAATTCGAAAATATTCGGAAAAAGTAGATAAAATTCGAAAATATTCGGAAAAAGTAGGTAAAATTCGAAAACATTCGTTAAAACTCGAAAATATTCAGAAAAATTAGATAAAATTCGAAATAATCGCACGAATTTAAAAAAAAATTGCATATTTATAGGTGGTTTTGGTTTAAAAATTCGAAAAACAAATCAAAACCACAACAAAAACCTAAAATCCGAAAAAAAAGTCAATGCAATCCGAAAACATTTGATAAAATTAGTCAAAATCCGATAAAACTCGAAAATAATCACAAAAAGTTTGATTATTTCGTGTATTTTTTTACATTTCATTATCACTTAACAAGCCCCACATTTAATTCCTCGAATCCTCCAATTACTTCATTCCACCAAAGTGGATAATTTATTTAATTTTATTAACTTTCACATTTTCTTTTCTAGTACGCAATTTTTTTAGCTGTTCTACTATTACTAGAAATGACGGCAGGAATATTAGGTTTTATATTTAAGGATTGGGTAAGATTTAATTGCGCTTTAATCACGCTGATTACCATCAATGATGTCATAATTACAAACAGATTAAATCCCAAGCAACTAACGGCTTCCAAGCCTTTATCATTCATTATCGTGACGATCCAGATCAGCAGAACTTAATAGACTGGATCCAGGAACAATGGGTTCGTATTTATTCAAATAAAACCCACAAAAAATATTTATTTATACATTTATTTATTTATTTAGCTCGAATGTTGTGGAATCGAAGGTCCCAAGGACTGGGATAGAAATATATATTTCAATTGTTCTTCGGCTGATGTTGGGAGCAGGGAAGCTTGTGGCGTTCCCTTCTCGTGCTGCAAACCAAAACCCAATGTAAATTTGTCGACGTTTCCAAATTGTTGGTTTTGGTTTTTTTTCTCAATCTTTGTTTGCTGATTGCAGGAAATTATAAAGAACAAACAATGTGGATATGACGTAAGGAAGCAGGATTATGTAAGTTTAATTACGGTGATTAGTTGTTTTTGGTGTTTGCGGTTTATAAATCTTATCTTTTTTTTGTAGCCTGGAGATAGATCGGTCGTTATATATGAACGCGGGTGTTTGCGCGCGGGCGAGGAATGGATCGAGTCTAATCTAGTTCCCGTGGCCGGGGTAGCTGTGGGTGTTGCAGTTTTGCAGGTGAAATTTTGACGGAATGGCTGGATAATGCATTTTTAAGCAAATATTGAATATTTGTGAAGAAAAAAGTGTATTTTCATGCAAATATTGAACATTTTTGAAGAAAAAAATGCATTTTTATGCAAATATTGAACATTTTTGAAGGAAAAAAAATGCATTTTTAGGCAAATATCGAACTTTTTTGAAGAAATAAATGCATTTTTATGCAAATATTGAACATTTTTGAAGAAAAAAATGCATTCTCATGCAAATATTGAACATTTTTGAAGAAAAAAATGCATTTTTATGCAAATATTGAACATTTTTGAAGAAAAAAATGCATTTTTATGCAAATATTGAACATTTTTGAAGAAAAGAATGCATTTTTATGCAAATATAGGCCATTTTCAAGAAAAAATGCATATTTTTAAGCAAAAATAATCTTTTACCCAAATTAATGCATTTGTATTGAACATATTAGACAAAAAATGCATATTAGACGGAAAAAATGCATATTTTCGAGCAAAAATGACCTCGTACCTGAAAAAAAAGCGTTTTTAAGCAGATAATTAACACATCATACGAAAAAATGTGCATCTTTTATCAAAAAAGTCTCTTTTACCTGAAAAAACATCACATAACATTAGATTAAAAATTCATTTTTCGGTAAAAAAGAAAAAAAAAATTGCAAATCGTTATTGTTCCATTTGATCGATTTTGTTTGTTTGCAGATATTGGGAATTTGTTTTGCACAAAACTTGCGTGCTGATATATTTGCACAGAAGGCCCGATGGCACTGACGATGGGTTTAGCCCAACTCCTTACGTCCAAATCTTCGCTCGAAGACCTTGATGTAAATAGTTGGGAAGATTCCATTACGGCAATTATGCACGCACGAGTGCTCAAAATATGTGCCACTACTCTTCAACCTGCAACAACAAAGAGATCCCAAATACTTGCTCACCTGTCACTCAAAAAATTTCCTAACATGTGAACGAGTTGTTTAAAAGAAAACAAAACCCCATTTTTAGCTGCCATGGACGTGAACTCGGCTGCGTTGTTCATTTTATTACAAAAGTACTTAAGGACGTTGACCTAGTCAACTCGTAATACAGTGCAACCAATGGCCATGGACAAACTATTAACAAAAATCCTCTCAAATTATTATTATTATTATTATTTTATCTAATATCGCAGCCAATGGCCGCTCGGGCCGTTCAAAAGCTTCGCTTTTGATTTTTTCGATATTTTGTTTCCGGTTAAGGATGAGGCCGCTATTTGGAGGGTCAAGTGGTAATTTTAAATAAGTATTGATTACTCCGTTAATGCCGTGGTGTGAAAAAATTGTGAAACTAGTTAAACGGAAATTTTTTGTTTTGTTTTTTGAGAATTGTGCATTTATTGAGATGTGTGCAGCGAGCTGAAAACTGCCTTTCGATTTCATCATGAGAATAATTAATTATTTGATTAGTTTGATTGATTTTTATTGATTTTTTTGTTGTTGAGGCGCCGACTGGTCTTTCTGAACGCAAAAAAAAAGAAAATCAGAAGTCTTTAACTTCCAGCTCTAGTGCCTTTTCATCATTTCAACTTCGTACGTAGAAGCTATGATCTCAGCGGAGTGAATTTAAGCGAGAGATATAAAAATTGTAAAAAATAAAAGAAAAGGAACACAAAGGCGAAAATTTGAGCTGAATTCTATCGCGGTATACTTGAAACAAATGGGTGTACTGTTGTTTTTATTTAATTTTAGTTTTTTAATTATTCTTGGGTGTTGTTGGCTTCTTCCCTGCCTGTTTCTTGTGTGCGTGCTGAGTTAGTATTGCATGTTGAATAGCCATTCCAAATTATGTGGATGTGTAGTGATTTTAAGAAGAGAAAATTTCTATAAAAAAAAAAAAGATTGTTTTTTATTTTCTCTGATAAAAAGAAAGATATATAATACTTTTAGTCATTTTATGTTTAATTTTATCTTTGTATGTGTTGTAACCACTTTAAGTGGCAGCTCATGTCAGCAATCCGAGCATTGTGTATAAATTTTTTTAAGGAAATAAGATGCTAATTTTTTTAAGTTTATTTTTCTTTTCCGACTCATCTTTTTAATATAACTGTCATAAAAGTTTATTTGCTCATCGAATTGACTCGATTCATTTTTCAAATTACAAAATAGTCGAATTTAATAAATCAAAAAAATAAGACAACACGGCGGCCATTAAAAGTATCAAAACGACACGATAGGTGAAATCCTGACCTCGTGATGGAATTTCTTTAAAAAAATATGATTGGTCGCTTGGAATCACGTGAGTCGTGTACCAATCGCCAAGCTAAATCGCTTTTACTCAAAACTGTGCGCTGTTGCGCTGCAAGGCAAGCCCATTCATGATACTTTTGATTGTTTAGTCCTACTGGATTTTAAGTGTGCATCATTGCCAATTGAAAAGATTGAATCATACATATTTTTTAAAATTTTATTGCAATCGTTGTGTGAGCAGAACAGCAAATCCAAATGTTGCGCTTGGCTTTTAACATCGTCCGGACTAGTGGGAAACATGGCGTCTTCCCTTTTAGCGAAATACCGTCTGCTTCGACCAGAGTCGTTACCGCTGCAGGAAACTCACAGATTTATCGGAGGTGAGCGAAAAAATGTACCGAAAATTAGTCCTTCGGATAGCGCTGGTGGATTAGTGAATAGAGCGCGGATGAAAAGGATTAAAAGTCCAAAAACCAGACCTAGTGCTGACAACACATTGATCACTTTTATTCCTTCAATTTTCCAATCAATTTTTGCGGCAAAAAATGGAAAATTGAATAAATAAATGGTGTTTGGGTGCTGGATTGATTAATTTGGTTGCGAAATTTAATTTTTTCCATTTTTTAAATTTTTTAAATTTTTTTTTCCAATTTTTTTTCTTTAATTTTTTGATCAATTTTTGCTTAAAACGGTCAAAATCAATAAATAAATGTCATTTAAGCAATTGATTAATTAATTTGTTGGTAAAATTTAATTTTATCAATTTTATTTAAATTTTTTTCCATTTTTTTTTCAATTTTTTTCAATTTTTTTCAATTTTTTTCAATTTTTTTCAATATTTTTCATTTTTTCTTCAGATTTTCGGACCACGTAATTCCTGAAAATGTGGCCTACGTCGAAGACGCCGAAGACCCGAACTTCTTCGACATGGTTGAATATTTCTTCCACCGCGGCTGGCAAGTCCTGGAAGACAAATTGGTCGAAGAGTTTCCCGGTCGTTTGAGCCTGGATGAAAAAAGGCACAAAGTCAAAGGCATCTTGAAGATCATCCAACCTTGCAATACCGTGCTGGAAGTCTCGTTCCCTCTACGCAGGGACTCGGGCGAATACGAAATGATTCTCGGCTACCGATCCCAACACAGCCAGCACAGAACCCCAGCAAAAGGAGGTACAAAAACACCTCAAAAAACACCTCATCACGTCATTTTTACCCATTTTTACGCGCAATAATCGATGTTTTATTCTAAAATTTCTTATTTAACTCATTATTATCGCCATTTCGAACCCGAAAAGTCAAATAATAAAAAGCAGTGTTTGAACAAACGCGAAGAAGAACAAGTTTACCAATTTCTCAATCAACACCGGATTGTACCATCGAGTTATTGTCTTTTCCCGCCTCAAGGCGCCATTTTTATTTAATGGGTTATAAAATATGATGAATAAATGTTGGAGATTATGTGTTGTAATCGTTTTCGCAGCATTGTGCAAGAATTTTTCTTTTTAAATGACAAAAAAGTAATTTTTTCGTTGATATTTTTAGGTATTCGATACAGTCCTCACGTGTCGGTGGATGAAGTGAAAGCCTTGTCGGCGTTGATGACGTACAAATGCGCTTGCGTTGACGTTCCTTTCGGAGGCGCAAAAGCCGGCTTGAAGATCGACCCTAAAGAGTATACTGAAAATGAATTGGAGAAAATCACGAGACGTTTCACGTTGGAGTTGGCGAAAAAAGGGTTCATCGGACCTGGAATTGATGTCCCGGCACCCGATATGGGCACTGGAGAGCGGGAAATGAGTTGGATTGCAGATACCTACGCCAATACTGTTGGTAAAGGGTTTTTTTTGGTGTTTTTTTGGTGTTTTTGTGGTGATTTTGGTGGTTTTTTGTAGGTCATTTGGATATTAATGCCCATGCGTGTGTTACGGGGAAACCCATCAATCAGGGAGGCATTCACGGACGTGTTTCGGCAACTGGCAGAGTAAAAATTTGAAAAATTTGAAAAATTTTGAATAAATTTGTGAAAATTAATTTTTTTTTTATTTTTAGGGAGTTTTTCACGGGTTGGAAAATTTTGCCAATGAAGCCAGTTATATGAGTATGGTTGGATTAACGCCTGGACTAGGTAACAAGACGTTTATCGTTCAGGTATTAACGAGAGTTTATGACATGTTGGCTATATTGTAATTCTATTAAAAGAATGAAATGTCGTTGCTTAAGCTGAAGGCCGAGCAAGTTCTTTATTTAGAT
>JAQIXU010001340.1:0-18284 GCA_034701245.1 Strigamia transsilvanica | reverse complement strand
CTTTTTTCATCTTCTTAGTTGTCAGATATGGGGCGCCATGTTTTTCTTTTCACTCTAGAGACTTGTTAATCTCTGTAGACAATGGAATATTAATGAGATTGCAGAATTACCTTCTTTTTATCTGCTTTGCCACTTGTGCTGGCACTGCTTGCAACATCATCGCTCCTCATTTTTTCTTCATGTATAAAATAATTTTTTCATAAGCTGGTAAATGGGGGAAGGGGGAGGGGGACGCAAAAGTCAGCCAAAAAAATACCATCACTAAAATCGAGTTAATTACCCTAATTGCTTATTTGGTAATACATTAAAAGCAAATTTATTTCATTTTTTTCCAAACGACTTACATATTTGTTAACGCGAACACCAATTAACGTGTCCATTGACATTGTTTATGCGTTACAATAAGTTATTAAGTTTAATTTAACAGAAATAAATCAGATGAACTAACTGTAAATGGGAAAATGTTTTTAAAATTTTTTTTTTCTTTTAAATTTGATATTAATTTTATATGAGATGATACTCGATGCATGTGCATGCTTGGAATGAGAAAGTGGGGGTATGTGGGTGGAATGGGGGCTTCTGGCACAAGTGTAGTTAATTAAAGAAACACTGTTGTAAGCTCGCTGAATTATTAAGAAACATGAAGCAGGGGAATTTGCAAAGCCAGCTGCTTGGACTGCAGTGGAGGCAGTTAAAGAGAAGGAGTAACGGGTATAGTTGGAGGTTGAGGGGAATGGGATGACGTGGGGAAGATCGGAAACTAATTTGACAGTTAATTTTCTAGTTTGACCATTGGGGCTCGCTTTTCAAGATGAGGGGCTTGAGTTTTAGATGCAAATTGAAAAGTTCTCCGCCAGTCATTTTGAACGTGAATTGCTCATTCAAATTACATTAGGCTGTATTCCAGTAGGCTGAATGAATATTACGAGATTGTGGGGTTTGGAGTTAATGTTGGTTACAAGATGAGAGATATTCGCTGCATTTAGTGCTCATAATCAGAGAAACTGGGAAATGAGTTTCTTTTGATTTTGCTGGTTGTTCAGTTGTATAAAATGTTTTAAATAATTGAAAATTTAAAGAAGTCAAGAGAAATCGTATTTGGTTCTAAGCATTTTTATTGCGTTTAATTTTGTGTTTGGTGTTGATTGAGGCTTTTTATGATTCGGGAGATCCTTATATATTATGCAATTTCGGTTTGATTGGATTGCTCGGTGCAGGATCAAGAAATGATATACGCAGTTATTAGGTTCTAAAATATTAGCTAAAATGTGGGAAATGATGATAAGCTGAAGTAGAAATAGGATTTTCAAAATTTGCATTTTGTGTAAGTGAGAGTTACATTCGGAAATTAAAGCCAGCATGGGTTAGCATTCCTTCCAACATTTCCATCTTGGATTAGCAAACTGAATTTAGCTACAAACTAAGTTTCGAATGTAACTTGATTTATAAATTTGTAAATCTATTTACAGATGTATAGTAAGTAATTGTATTGAAATTCAATGTTTAACTAAACGTCTGTAGCAAGACAGGGTGGTGAAGATTACGTGGAAGGTGGTATTGCAGTCACTCGCCATTTGCGGCTCTCTGCCAACAGAAGGACATAGTGGTCCGGAATTAGCCAATCAGCAAAGGGCAAAGACAAACAGGAAGTGTGACATGGGTCCAAGAAAAAAGGGTCTCTTAACTTGACCATGGATCTGATCAGTCGCATGAAACTGCACTCACGATTCTCTCGGCCATGGACGACTCGACTTACCTGTTGGACGTGTTGGTTCTGCCATCCGTCGGGACCTGAGACGTCCCAGATGTGCCATGCTTCATAGTGTGGCGGAATTTTATATTGGCTTCACTGGCCATATGGGCAAAAGGCAGTGTGACCAGTGATTAGACTTCAGAGGAGATGTCCATACGTCTTCTGCATGGGAAATCCATTTTTGGAGCACTGACTCCTAGACAACTTGATTAATAGTCATTTAATAATACAGTGCTGTCTTTTGTGTGATTTTATTATCATGTTTGTTGCGTCCAGCGCCACATGGTCCTGCGACCATGCGACGTCCGTCCGAACACTCACAAAGTAAAATAAAAATTAATAGCTGTAGAAATTTAAATAAAAAAAAACCAATTCCATGAGCGAATGATGAACAGTAAACGTAGAAAGACAGCAAACCGAAATTGGTTGGGAGTTCTAGCTGTAAATAGGATTAAAAATTAAAAAGTAAAAGACGTTGTCACGTTTACCTGAGTTAACTGCCTCGGCTTTAAAACACTTTGGCTTGTTCAAGAGACAGGATTTGAACAGCTACTGGTAACGTGTGTCACAATTCAAATGAAAAATCAATTATTTCTAAGGCTATTTCATTTTTAATTTGTTAGAAAGCGTCTTCGGAGATTGAATAATTATTTTGAAATTAATTATGTATGAATTTAAGCGAAAATATTTCGTATTCAGAAAAAGTTTGAATTTATGACTTTTACCACTTTGTTGAGCCGTAAAATAAACATAAGTTTGCCGGTATTAATCGGGGCAGTGAAGAAACACAAATTGACAGTTTAACTACTTTAATTGTAGCGACTAATTAGATTTTTAGATTTCTTGTATAATTAAATTATAAAGTAATAACAAAAGAGATGGGCGAAAACTGCTTTCAAATTTAATTTCTGCTGTGGGTTAATTATTTAAGTTATCTTTTTTGAATACTCAATGAGAAATGACAATTGCAAACGAAGCATTTGCAATGGCACATCGTAAGTTGACAATTCTTAAGTTCAAAGAGAAAATTAATTTTAATGAGCTGATTTTATACATGATTAAGGATCTTGCCGAATCAAGTTCTACTCACGAAAAACTTTTTCCTAAATATTTTAGACGAAAATTACTTTCACAAACTTGCCTTTGTTATCTTTAACTATATTATTTTTTTCAACTTTTCGAACTTGTCTGTTACTTCTTAGTTTCCGTTTTACTTGTAGCAATTACGGTAATGGTCTTTAGGGAAATCCCTCTATAGACATTCAATGGCTTGTCTGCCAATCGTGTTGAATCTCATGGGTGATTTCTTTCTTTTGTTTTATTTTTTTGATTGATTAAATTAGGTGAGTTGTTTGTATACATGTGAAAATAAATACCTTAACGTTTCAATAAACAAAAGAATATTATTATTTCATTCCATTTGACCGCTTTTATTTTTCATGTGTGAGTTGGGGGTAGTGTTAAACCAGATCATTGATGATGGGGAAAAGGTTACACACACAGCAGTTTTGATATTATTGGTGATTGTGATGTTAGACTGCGCTTATAGCTTTAAAAATAAATAAAGCTGTGGGATGGAAGACAATCGAGAAGCCATCTCAGTGCTCACCTCTAATGCACGAGGTGCCATAAAGTGGAAGAAAAGGAGTGTGCAGTGGTGCAAATGTGGCAAAAAAAAGGAAAAAGGGAAGAAATGGCATCCAATATTCCAGTCTCATAGCAAAGCCTTCTCACCAACAAATGTATTGCTGGATCATACTAACTTTGCCACATCTCTATCACGCCTATGTGTGCACGTGCTTGGCATGACTATGTACTTTGGTTATTTTCCTCTTGTCTTGTCCTCTCTATCACCATGACACCAAAATTCAACCGGTTGGCATCTGGTCACAATTTCCTTTGCTGCGCAGTGGTTTAACTCGTATGCCATTTGTTCTCAAGGCAGAAGGATGAGTAGATTTTTTTGTCTGATTCTATTTTCATTTTGAGCTTAAAACTATTGGAAATATAAATGTTGATCTTTGGTTTGACTGCAGGTTCAATAAAATCGAAAATTTAGAGTGCATTAAAGGTTAAGTGAAATGATGTTTGTACAGTCGCTTTGTGTGTAATGATAATAACAATTTGAGAGGTACAGACCAGGAACTGAAATCATTTCTTCAAACAAATCCAATTCAAAAGTGCTTTTAATGTAGGAAAAGGACCGTTATTGTAGAAAACTTGGTAACGTCATCAAAATTTGAATCTTGGCAGTTGAGTGATAAAATGTATGGTTATGGGTTTTTTTTAAAAAGTGTATGAAGGTTTTTTTTTCCTCAGGTATAAAGAATTTTACTGGGAGAAAGATTGGGTTTAGTAGCACAAAAATCTAACATAAAGCTCGGGTATAAAACCTGGTGCAAACAGTAAACAAACTTTAGCCTTTATCTTGTATGCGTAAGATAAGGAATATCTGTTACAATAAATATTTTATTTTTGGTATTGGTTGGTATTGAGTAATCAGTTTAATCACTATCAAATGACATTTATCTGATTTTATAAAGTAATTTAGACTAAAGAGCATTTTAAATCAGCGCTTGTCAAACTATGTAATGTAGCAGACCGTTTTTTTGTCCCAATGTTTTACAGACTTGTGCTGTTTTAGTATTAATGACAAAGTTGTTTAATTGACTTGTTGCTGTGTAGAATTTGTCTACTTAACCCCAGCAACGACTTAAGCAAATTGAATTTAGAAGAGCTGTATGTTTTAAATATACGCTTGGCAACTTTTCTTGGACTTTTATGGTGGCTAATGGTTAAGCGGGTCGGGGTATAGTAAAAATTTAATGTCTTAAAGGTGGGATGGGTCGTGCGTTCATGCTTAACTTGTGCACAAATAAGTAATTTTAATTGAAAAAAGTTGTGCGCTTTTTTATACAAACAGACAAAACTGAGCTGATCGATTTGATGAATTGAAAATGAAAGAGGTAAACGGTATTTTTGCAAAATGAGGATTGGAAAAATGAAGACAAAAAGGAAAATTGAAGTTGACAAATGATGAATTGTTCGATTCCACTGGAGATTTACCTGATATGTCTCTGGATAATACAATAATATCTGTCACGTCGAAAAAGTAATAGACGAGAGAGTGAGAGAGCAAATTGCTCACTACCCACCATCCCTCGGCTTCACTCTCTCTTGATATGTAATATGAGCACCTTGTCTTCATTGAGAGCAGGGCCATATATTCATGGGTTTGAGCTGTGTCAGTTATGCATGCGAGCACGCCATGCTCAACATGTCTCGTGTACAGGAAGGGAGTGAGATTTATTCAGATTTAGATTCGGTTCATTATGGAAAAGAACCCCGTGGAAGATGCAACATTTTTCATCTCCTTTGCCTCTGCACGCAACATGGAAAGTGAACGATCGCAGAATAAAGAGCGTGTTGCAAATGAATTGGGTATGTTTTGCAATATGTGATTGCGTAATGAATTGGGTGTTTTCTATCTGGGGATTTGTGAGTTGTTTGTGATATGTAGGAAAGTGCATAATCCCATTAGGTTTGCTTGTTATTAAAATGTGTTTAAAGTGTATTAAAATACGTGCGAATGGGTGATTTATTTATTTATGCGCATTGATTTTCGTCAAGTTTGTGTTGGCTACTGATTTATCTATTGTTGTAAAGTTTAAATTACAAAATTAATCGCGATGTAATTGTAATTACATTTGGCTAGGATTGAATTTTTATTCAAGGTAGGTTTTCAGTGGTTTGAGCTTGGTCTTTCAGTTCTTTAAGACAAAGCAACACAGCTGGGTAAAATGATAAAACGAGAAATTTTTTAAAACTTTTTTTTTAGCTGATGGGGAATTTTTGAGAAATGAATATAGAGCTGATACATTTAATGAATTTACGATGTTGGATTTTATTAAATCTAATCTCATTTCCTTATTTTTTTGTGTTTATTAAATTCATTTGCAAAGTCACCTTTGTCTTTAACTTTCCAATCGTCTTCGTCTTGATTAGACGAGTTGTTTCATGTTTTTCTAATGCAATTCTATGCAAAGACTAATTTTTTTCTTTCACTTTTTACTTTTTTTTCTTCTTTTACCTTTTTTTCTTTTTTTTTAAACTCACTTTGGCTTAATGAAAATGAATTTCAATTTGAACATTTTTTTTCTTCTCTTTTTCTCTATTTTTCTTGTTTCGCCTTTCTCAATTCAATTTTGCATCGAAGTAATTTTCCGCCTTTCTCTTACAACCCATTCATTTTTCTTATCGTTGATTAAACCACTCGTCGATGACATATCAATGCAAATCTTGGTCAATAAATTTCTTCCACTTTTGAAATTAACTTTAACATTCACAATTTTATTTAATAAAATCTAAGACGATTAATACAGGACTTTACATCTGGCAGTTCTACACAAAATCTAAAATTTAAATTTAAAAAAGAAAAATAAAAAAAAATTCAAAGTCATTTAAACTAAACTACACTATCAAACAAATAAAACCAATAAAATGGATCGAGTTTCTGCCACCTGGAATCATCTTTTGAATATTTCTCAATTATAGTGCTCATGCGCACAATTTTTGTTTGTACATTTTTGTCTACATGCTTTTTAGAACGTTTAAATTTTATTTTATTCCTTTTTTGTTTGAAGAGCTATCTAAAACATTGATTTAGCCTGCTTTAAACCAGATAAACAAGTTTAAATAACTTACTGTATGTAGCTATTATTTATTTTCTATTTCCACTTACAGCTAAATAGATGTGGCACATTCTTATCTGTTGTCTTCTTTTAGGGATTTAAGTTTATCTTATTTTTGTCTTTGAACTTAACTCTCTTCTTTGTCACTCAATATCTCCAGACGTTGACATTTTTTCTTTTCTTTCTCTTTTTTGTTTTTAGATGTTTGCTATTGAGTGAGAGGACAAAGTTGTTAAGAAGGGGGACTGATGGCCACCAGAAACCTCTTCTACTTGCTTCCAAAAGACTAGCTGTGCAGTGATAAAAACCCATAGTCTTGTGCAACCCCCTCTGCATTTTATTGATGCTTGTTGTCTCTTTTCTACCAAAACCTCCTCGTGCAGCACTAGATATGGCTGCACAAAGTTGGTCATTGGCAATTCCTTCCCTACTTGTTTTTTTTTCTTTTCCTATAATCACGCTGTTCTTCTACAAAGCCTACTTGGGGAAAAAAAGATAATAACATCAATATGTGCTGTATATAAAATGAGTATTATTTGTATGCAGTTAGGTCGTACTAAATACTTGGATCAATATATCTTGTTGGGCAATCTTTTGGTCTTGAGTACAACTTCAATAAGTAGTTTCTGGCTTTTGTCCTTGATCTTGGTTTCTTATTGGAATGGGAGTTTCTGTGCTCTCTTCAAGTGATCAATAGTTGATGGATTGTTTGATAAAGGAGATCAATGAAAACAGTGTGGGTTGGATTGATAGATGGATATGGGTACATATCAGCTTCGAGGAAACAAAATTCCACTCCTGTGGAATATGGGTGGTCATTGAAAAGGGGGGATTGAAATCTCATGGGGCCTTTTCTCTTGAAAGAAGAAATTGAATTTAGGACCTTAAATGAACGCCTGCAGAATGTGTAAATATTTTTTTTTTTCCTTTTCACTTTTTGGTCAGCAGGTGGAAGACGGTGGATGGGTTGGGAATGATAGGAATGAAGAGAGAATAGAAGGCTTATGTTTGTGTTTTGAAACGTTTAATTTGCGCATTAATATCTGATTCAGTTAATAGTTGTTCCGAAATATGTGCTTTGACTAGAAACTATGTATAAATGGAATAATTTGAGGTTATTTTATGTAGAGAATTGTTGAATAAATCAATGCGAAATGGACAAGTTGTCACACGAGTACGACTATCTATTGAATAACCATCATGTGTGTAAAGCGATATCACGAGATGTATTTTCCATTTTGATACGTTTATTGCTATTCGAGTCATTTAATTTCGAGTCAATAACAAGTTGATTGCATGTAATTCCACAAGCCATAAACGACCAATTACACAGTCATTATACAATAGCTAAACCAGAATTCCCCTTAGTCACTTGAATTAAGCCAACTCTTTCACGCGAATGTTGCGTCAACTACCACGAACCGAACTTTACATGGTTTTAAGCTGTGTTTAGGGGAAATGTATCAATATAATTAATTGCATTTCGTTTAAAAAAAAGGGAGAAAAGTCAATTCAGAGATAAACATTAGTATTTTGTGTCTGTAGTGAGTGAAATACGGTATTGGTTTAGTTTGCTCGATCAGTTTTTCTTCTTTATCAACTTTTTTTTTACCATTTATTTCGACATTTAAAAAATAAAGTAGTTTGTTTTGTTGAGGGTGGAAAGAAATCTCAGATAGAGAGTCTCAGTTTGTTTCTGCAGGAGACGAGTGTCGTCTCGGGTTACGACGACAAACGAGTCCAAAGATAGATCGACTAGATTTGGCGGCGTTAAATCCAATTCCTTCATGTGGGGATATTTATTTCGGAGCACGTCGACAACTTCATTGATCACAGGAGAGGAAAACAACCAACTCATTTTAGCTTCTTGAAAAGATAAAAGAAAAAAGTTTGTCTTTTTTTAAAAAATTATTTTTAAAATTTTTTTTTGACTGTTTTGAAAGTTGACAGTTAAAAAAAATATTTTACAAAATTTACTTCAAGGAATTTTTAAAGAAGATTTTAATGTGACGGTTGAGTCAATTGTCACACGTAAATTTATAATTTTCTTTTTGTCAAATATAAGAACAATTTTTTTTTATTTTTTTTATTATTTTAATTATTAAAATTTCTTGTTGTTGGCAAGTGACGTTCGTGCCTCATCTCATCATCTTATTTAACCTTATACAACAAACAAGATGGATTTGCAGTGCATATTCAAGAAATTGATTCGAAATTTGCTGAGTTTGACCAAGTTAGACGTTGGCAGCACTTCTAAATGAATAGTTTAATATTACAGCGATTCCAATTGGAAATTTAATCTGAACTGGTTTAACTTAAAAGTTATCAGTAGAGAGAACGATGCAGAAGTGGTTGATGTGCAATTGATTTACTAACCGCAAAGTATGTTGGAAGGTCTTCCCGTTAAGAGTTTAGCCGGCATGAGGGCAGTGAACTATTGGAAAACGAATTTGCCTCGTTTAAGAGGCGGGTGTAAAACTCGTCTTTTTCTCCATTTCAAAGTGTGTGCTGTAATCTGCCTTTCACACTTGCCTTTGGCCGCAGGGGTGATCTGTCCACTAGTTTGTTGGCAAGTGGGGTGCATGCGCCTTGGTGATAACAAGAGCCAGAGTGAGTCAGGCTATCAGCTTTCAAGGAGGAGAAGCCCCGTGTAGTCCACCAATCCCTTCAGACTTGGGTTACTGGACAAGGAGATCTAGAGTTTCTCAGCCATTTGCCCCAGGGACAATAGTAAAAGTTGGTGCCAATTTTTGGATGCCATCAGATTTTTAAAGCCGACTTCGAAGCTTGATGTGTCAATTTGTGTCGAGCAATCTTAGTTTATGGTTTTAATCAATGGTTGCATATTGCCAATTCTTTTTCTTAGGTGAAATATAAAATATAAAACGAAATGTCTTTAATTTGATGATAAATAATAATAAATAAAAAATTCTAATAGAGAATTAGTGCACGGATTCTTTCCCCCGTTTTCTCTTCCTCGTCACGGGTGTGTGTTTCCTCATTGGTTGATTAATTTGTTCCATTGGTGGAAATAAATTGGCAATTAATGGTTAGATATGATGGACCCCTCCCTTCCTTTCAATTTAAGAGTTGGCGTCGTGAAGTGCAATTTGATTGGTGATTTAGGGTTATCGGTTTTGTATGTAAAATAATGCTCAGTAGGTGGAATGGAAATGCTTTATTAACTGCTCACTGTTTGACATGGTATGGTGAAACAAAACAAGTTATCGTTTTTTTGCTCTTATTCCCTCTTTTAGTTAAGAAATAGTTGTTTTGAGCCGTTGGGTTTTTATTTTTGACGTATAAATTGGAAGTTTGACATGTACCTGGTATTGCATTTCGCAGGCAAATGTGACCTGGGAATTTTTCCAATAGAACAAAGTTGTTAACTTTCTGAGTCTATAGGAAAAGGATTTGGTGTGTTCGTTTACTTGTCATTCACTGGGTCGACACGGCGTGGTTGGTTGACGAAGAAGCAGAGTCATATGAGGAAATGAAATATTCATAGGACGCGCGTGGGCGGACGGGAGTCGCCACCTGATGCGTTCGTTGCTCATCTTTGGCTCGAACGCAGTCAGGCGAATGAACCCAATCTCGAAGACATGGATGTTATAGTGTCACCTAGGATGTTGATGATGATCTTTTTTAATATCCAGTCCTCAATCTTGACATTAATTTCAATAGCAATTTCCACAAAAATTTTTAGGAAATAAAAAAAAATTGGTTTTTATAACATTTTAGCTATGTTTCGTACAAGGTCGCATTTGACTGTTGGTTGACAAGATTTACAATTAAATGGCGTCTACTGCATTATTTTTATTCAGGGCAGGTTTGAGGTTAATGATGCGGAGTTTAATTTGAAGTCCAGCAATAAATTTAGCGTAAAATTTTCAAGAGTTGAAGACTTAGTTGTGCAATGAAGGATGGATGAAGGGGGGAATTTAAGTGACGGATTATCAAGTGGGATTTTCAAGTATTAAATTTTATACATAAAAGAAATTTTTTTTTCTAAGGTTGTTTCTGTGATTGCATAAATTCGGACATAGCGTATTGTTGCTGAATTGTATTTGGCAAGTTATTGCAATGTATTGCCATTGTTTTCCGTCGCCGTTGCTCAGCAACTGCTGCGTCATCATTAATGCCTGTTATTTGATACGAACAAAGTTGGAGATTTATAGGTGGGTTTGTAGCAGCAGATGTCCTTATGGGGATCCTATGGTCATCTACTCCATTTATATCCATTGCATTTTCACTTGGAACGTGGCGAATGTGGTGGATGGTGGGAACAACAATATTTTTGACTCGTTTCACCTCCTTTTGATTAATGATTGGGTCTGTTACCGTTGCAGATGCATGCGGTCTCATGTAGAGATTACCAAAGGTGCGTAATTTGTCACGGATTTTGAATTGTCCAGGAAAAGTTCCAGGAGTTCGCTACGTGAATTAACTTGACATGCAGAATGAATGGGAGTCTTTTCGGAATAAATTATAATGAAATGCAAACTGTGATATTTTATTTAATGGGCGTTAATCAATCGATTATTTATAGTTGTTACATATAAAAGTTTTGAAATATGTGAAGCATTAAATGTCAACTCAACATGAACTCGAATTTATGGTTCAATTTTCACCACATTTTTTTTCTTCCTAAGTCTTTTGCACTTTTCGACTTTTATATTTGCTTTTTTAACCTTCTATTTGATTCATACGATGTTTTTACACACTAGAAGTTGAAATTTATAACTAATGCAATCATTTTAAACAAGTCAGAAAAATAAGCTGCAGTTTGGGCATTATTGCTAAGCAGGGAAGCCGGTATTGTTTCTACATTGGAAACACCGGGGGTTGCACTTATCAAGAAGTTGGGAGACATGTACGGTGGCGCAGGTTTACTAGTTTACTTTTTGAGTTTATGAGGACGACTAAATTACGAGCTTAAACATTTGGAGGATGATGTTGATGTGAGTTTTGAAAGTCGTTAAAATGGGGAAAATGAAGGTAGAAGATCATGGCTCGTGTTATTCCCCAAACGTGCGAACTTTGCTCGGCGTGACCAGGTGTTAGGGTGTTATAAGGAGATTTGTCGGTGTCACTGGTCAGTTTGGTTGCTCTGGTTGTTCAATTTCCAGAGGGGATGATAAAGTTTAGAATGGTGCGCAATCAAAGGATAAAGGGGTTAAAACTTTTGGTTGGTTTTTTGTTAATCCAAAAATCATTGCTCCAAAACCAATTGAAGATTTTCAGAAACCTGAGAAAACTGGAAAAAAAATTCGATTCAAAAAGATTCTTTCTTGTTTTTCTTTTTCCGGCCGTACCCATGCCGGGTGTTGAGAGATTTCTCTGTACTAAAGAGTTATTACTGGGCTATTGTTTCATCAGTAGTTTAGAAAACGATAGATAAATGAATTGTGATGCTTTCTCTTATTTTGATCCAATTTCTTTCCAGTGCAGAATTCTCCCAAGACAAAGCATTACCATTTATATAGGTAAACGTGTAAGTGACTGGTTCTGTCACTCTAGAGGGTTTATGCGTGAATTTGTAACTATTGAAGAGATGAAGTTGAGTTTAAAGATAAGACGAGTTTTCCAATTTTTCGCTCGGTTGTATGAAGTTTGTTTTGACACGCGAGGTTCGAATTTTCTGCCCACGAAGTTGAAATCTTTTGGGAGCTTCAAGTTCGAAAAGAGTTTTGTTTGGCAAGTCGAATGGGAATATTCATGTGACCACTGGTGGGAGAAAAGCTACGAAGGAATCAGGTTTGCTGGCGGATAGAAAAAAGGAGGGGAAAAAAGTTATATTGTATGATGGATCAATACAAGTTTGGTGGTAGAAAAGTAGGAGTTAGGAGGCAAGTTGAAAGGGCAGGAAGAAAATCGAATAGAAAATTTCGTGGTCGTGCTCGAGTAAGCGGAAAATGTCTGACCCTACGGTCTGTCTGTCTTGACTGTTAACAAGATTCAAAGTGTAAACACAAGTGGAAGAGGCCACGGTTTTCTTATGTGAAAGTGTCAGCACTTGAAGCATGAGATAACAAGAAGTGTGAATTTTGGAGTTTCATCTTTTTATAAAGAAAAAAAGAAGACCAACTTTAGGCTTCCAGGAATTTGCTGCATTGTTTGCTGCATTATTCACTGGCTATTACTTGGTGTGTTTATGTCAGAAGATTGAGTTGTAGCATACGTATTTGGATGTGAATAAAACAACTTTTATTTAATATTAGATAGGCTTATCTTGGATACTGAGTATTGTCTTAAAAGTTGGGATAATTAAAAGTCGTTACTTGTGTGTAATGACAGCAATTTTAAATGAGGTTGGAATATGTATGTAAGTCACGTGACATTTTTCATTATAAAGTGTTAACCGAATTCCATTGATGAAGTATTACGTGTAAGTTTAAATTAAGAGGAAGCCTATAGCGGCCGTTACTGATTTTGATTACGGATGCTGAGCATGCGCACATTGCGGTTAGGGCTTTGCCTGGCAGTTTTATAGGAATGTTGGTTGCGGTTCAAAGTATTCGACTTAACTGACTGCTCGGAATTAATAACGACAGCGTGTATGTGTCTCTAGGTTGTTGTAAATTTGAGGTGTTTTCCATTTATTTGCATGTCTGTTTAAATTGCCCACTTGGATAAATGGATGATGAATAAATATAGTAATTGTTTAGAATTTATAACCTGGGAGTGCTTTTAGTTTCAATTGTTTGTTTAACTTTTAATGGAGTTTTAGTCGTGATTTAATGGAATTTTTTTCTTATTTGTTTATTGCAGGTTGCTGTTTTGTTACTTTCTTCTCACGGAAAGCTGCTTTAGAGGCGCAGAATAAGTTACACAACATGCATACAATGCCAGGGGTAAGTTTATTTTTTTTTTAATAATAATAATTACAGGAAATTGGATAAATGATTTTCGAAATCAAATTATTGTTTTTTAAATACCGGTATGATAAAAAGCATTTTTTGGAATGTTGAATTAATTATTTCACATGTTTTCTTTGCAATGTCTGAGGGTGATGTGCGACTGTGAGAGCGAAACTATCGTCTAATAAATCAAGTGATTTTTGTTTGTAAAATGAAAAGAAATGCTAATGAGTTTGCTAAATATACAATGCATGTACGTTATGACGATTATTTAAATGTAAACTGACGAGTTCGTTCATAAAATCAAAAGGTTGTCACATAACCAGTGCAGGTTATATGAAGGTCATTGATAGTTCACTAGAGGCGCATCGAGAAGTCTAAGAACATTTACCCTTAAGTATGCAAAGCACCTTGTCTGTGTTCATGGGCGAGTCGGAATGAAATGCATGATATTGGTTGTAGCAAAAGGGGTTTTCATATTTTGCGTCGCTCTCTTCGCCGAAACTTGATGTTATTGGCTCACATAGGCGTTGGACCATAAAGAAAAGTTTTATGTTGCGAGCCAATCTATCCGATTACAAGTTGGAATGAGATGCTATTAGATTGGGGATGGAAGCAAGTTTCTCTCATTGCACTCCAAAATTGAAAAGGAGGAGGGTGGAGACCGTTTTCAAAAGTGTCTTCCTCTTCCATGTACTGCAGATATGACATGGAGGTCATCGAAGACCCGCTCATCCTCTTGTGGTGCCATCTGGAATGAAGCAATGTCCTTTTGCACTTATTGGTACATTGTGCAAGATGGTGGATGAAGAAAGATTTTTTTTTTTTTTTTTTTTTTTATTATTTCTTTTTTTAGGGTTAGGTTTTATTTTTCTTGATACTTCTTGTAGATTTTTGTTAGAGTTTTTACTGTAAATGAGCAATGACAAGTTGAAGATTTTTTTTCCTACCACTTTTAGGATGGTCATAAACAGATGTGTTACCATTCTCGACATTTTTGCAGGAAATGAAGTTTGGTTTTTACTAGGTTTTATTGATTTCTTTTATTTTTCTTCTTTTTTGAGGGAAAGAGTTTTAAGTGTTTAGTCGGTATGGGGAATGTTGTTTACAACTAAGTTGAAATGTTGATGTGCTCAGTTGCAGAAATGATTTAGTTTTTCTTTTAAGAGGTTTAGTGGCCGCATGATTATTAAAGATCAGGGTATAAAAAGTCATAAAAAATTTTGGAATAGGAAAAAGTGATGGAGTGTGTAGAAGTTTGAGAGTGGTGAAGCATGTATCCTTTTCTCCCTCTTTGAAAGGCCTTTATTTCGTTCGGCCATTTTGAGTGAAGAAGTATGTTTTTTTTCTCTCTGTAGGAATCATCTATTTGAAGTGAAATGGATTTTTGGTTTATATAATTTTTTTTTTCACTCTGGAAGAATAACAAAAGGTGGATAAATTTAATGGGAAGCAGATGGTGGATGTACAAGTAATGTCAGTGCATTTTGAATGTCAAAGGCCAGAAATGAAATTTTGATGTTTTGAACAGCATCGGCTACAGCTGGTAAATTCGTGTGGCGACTGCCCATGCCCAGAAATTTCATTTCTTATTTCTATATTTAAAGATTTTTCCCGATGTAATAAACTTTGTTCGATTTTCTACATGTGGTCAAAGATATGGTATAAAAGAAAACCTAAAACATATATTTATATATAGTCAAGTTGTTACAAAATGGGTTGTTTTCTAAACGTCAAACGAGCACCTCATGACAGCTGTTTGGTGCTGTCATTTATTCCGGATAAACTCAGTGGTTTTGCCACATCAAAGCAATATTACGAATTCCTTTAAACCTGATTAAAAATTAAAGTATTTAAGTTTAACACTTGGCATAGAACTTTTTTCATGAGCATCTGGTCGTTTTAAGTGTTAGTTTGAGCGACTTAGTTTGGAACTATGTTGCTTTGATTTTATTTTTCCTGGAGGTCTTAGTTATTAATAATATAAAAGTGGATGAATTTAGCCAATCGGTGGGAGTTTGCTGTTTAGTTAGTAAATAATTTAAACTGCAATAAAAATTTAAAACCACTGATAATCAAATTATAAACTAGCTAGAATTTAAATGTGTCAAAATGGCAAATTAGTTGTTAAGATTAATAATTAATTTTAGCTAGTTTGTTAACGTTTTTTGAATATTAAATAGCGACCAGGCGTATGATGAATTTACAATTTGCTCAGCATTTCCTTGCATTTTTTGAATTTTTTCTAAGCAACTTTTTATATTAAATATTTTTGGACTCTTTTTTCACCGGAGGTTGAGTGATTCATGTTCTTTTGGGTTCTTGACTCGGTATAAATCTCGAGGCGGGAAGTTGGCGCTTTGAATGGTTAGGTGATAAAATAACGATTGATTACTTGGAACTTGGTGGTGCAGACTCCATTCACGAGTGACCGGAGGTCAAAGCGATGACAGAAGAACGTGACATATAAGACACGATCGTAGAGGAATCTACTACATCTTTTTGGCTGGTGTTATGCGAAGACAAATAGCTTGACTTTTATCACACCGAACCTGGTTTAGGGCAGTTGCCCACTGACCTTTTCTGGTTTCGGATCGCTTCAAATATTTAGTTAATGGAATGAAGTGGACTTTACCGACTTTGGGGAGTGTCTTAGTTGTGCTCCAAACTTGATTGATGAAGCATTTGTGTGTTTGCCCTGCAAGGAGCTACTGTTTGCTGTCCTATAGAGGTATCCAAAGGGTCTTTTTAAGTTTGTTTGGACAAAAAAATCAGTGAAAAACTAAAAAAAAAAATTGATTGGTAGGTAGACTTGGGCTCCAGTACATAGAAAAGTTTTTTTCTTTTTTCTTTTTGTAAATTATACTTAGGGAGAATTGAAGATTTACTTTTTAAATTATGTTTGTTAGAAAAATATCAAAGTATTCTATCAAATTTCATGCAGTACCATCGAAAAAACGGTACACAAAATCGAATTTATCTTATAAAAATTAAAAAGCGCAATGGGAACTGGTGCAGGTGAAAACATCAGAAAAGAGAAAAGTAGAAAGAAATGAGAAGTGGAAGTGGAACAAAATTAAAGAAAATATTTACACTAGTAGATATTTTCGGTTGTTATTAGGGTTAGTGTTTGGGCTGACTGATGAAGATTGGAGTGAAGTGGATGTTGCTTGTATGTGAAACGTACGAATTGGTCTGCCGGATTGCAATTTCACCTTTGATCGTTAATCTGAAGCGAGAAGACAGGCAATCAATTTTCAATGACGTAATGTTGGTATTTTAAGATCAACCTCTCCTTCCATTACTTTTCTATCCTTTTTTCTTCAACTTTTGATACCAAGGAGGATATTGGCTGCCATCAAATATCACTTGACAGCTTTTCAGAGGGCTCTTTGTGGGTGAATAAAGATGCTGTGATTATTGTTATTGGAAGAATGTTGGTTTGACGTGACGAGTCAAAATATTTTTTTTGTTAGTTTTAGCGATTGGGAGTTGGAACTTGTACAAATGGATATTTGGGAGAAAAATGAGTCAATTTTAAGTGCAAGAAAAGATTAAGTGTAGAAATAAATGCTTTTTCCCTTTTCTTTTTGCTATTTATTTATATATTATTTCTCTCCTTTTCTCTTATTTTTCAATTTTAGAAGTAGAAAAATGGTTGACGAACAACAGCAGAAATTGACAGGTTAATTTAGGACTTAGGCTAGAGACATTTGACATTTTAATTTCGTTTTTTCCCCTCTTTCTCTCTTAGAATATATATCAAGTCGGATTTTACCCTAGCATGCACATTTTCCCCTCTTTTATCTGTGGCAGCTGTCTATTTTGGTGTTTTGGGAAATTGAGAAATTGCTTTTCATATTAATCTTTTTTTTTTTCTTTTCCTTTCTCTATTCTCTCTAGTTTAATACTTGCAGGTTGTTTTCTGTCTCTATTTCATTTTTGGCGATAATAATTAAAATTAAAATTAAAATTTAAAGAGTGAGTAATGGTAGAAGAAAGATTATGTCTTAATGAAGTCAGCAGATGTTGGATAAGTTTATTGGTCGTTTTTAAGAATGGATAGTTTTTAGTCAGATAAGATTTAAGGATTTGTCTTGTATTTAATTAGTTGTTTCAGACAGTTAGGGCAAAGTCTTATTTTTTTTGGAAGGGTTAATTAAGAGTTACGTTTGTGTTAACTTGTGCTTTAATTAAAGGTTATTTCATTACTTTTTCAGAATTTTCTTTTTATGTATAAGTTTTTGTACATTTTATGACTTTAAATATTTTATAGTCATAATGTGTTTTTTGTTTTTTGTTTTTTTTTTTAATTTGTGATTTGATTTCTACGAGTAACGCCATAATTAACCTCTTGTTTTCATTTTTAGTTGGCTTCAAAGAAGCCGTTTATGTTATATTTGAAATTGCGTGAAATTGCATTGATTTTATCCAAACAACGGATTTTAAAATATGATTATAGGGGATTTTGCTATATTATTAGAAAGTCGTGAAATTTGTTTGAATGATTTTATTTTTTAGAAAGGAAATTACATTTTTTAAAAAAATGAAATTGAATGTTTCAAGTGTCAGATTGAGTTCATTGTTTTTATTGATTAAAGATCTTGAGAATTTACCACAAGGAACAACAGAAATAAAACTCATACTCCGAGCGTCCACATTGGTTAAGGCTGGCCCTGGCGGCCAGGGCCAAAACAAATTTAGTAACAAATTCAGTCTGACAAATTTAGGCTGACAAATTTAGGCTGACCGTCAAGTATGGCAATAGGTGCATTTGAAAATAGAAACGTATTCAAGTTTTTTCTCATGTTTGTATCACAACTTGGAATCAACAAAACAAATTCAAAGAAAATAATTCTAGAAATAAGAGTGATATCCAAGGTACGGTTTTAGTGATTAGGTTAGGTCATATTCAAGGTGTTGAATAAATCGAGCATTCGAGAACGTGGAACTGAAGATGAACCTTTGATCGGCCGAACC
>JAQIXU010001339.1:0-18289 GCA_034701245.1 Strigamia transsilvanica | reverse complement strand
TCTGGCGACTATTGTAGTTGCGATTTTCCGCCCCCAAAAAATCGCATTGCGATATATCGCAAAGTCGCACAGGCCTAGCTGGTACTCTTCGGGCGCACTCGCGATCCCGAAAAATAGACGCTTGTACCGATAGAGCCCACGGTGTGTTATGAATACAGCGTATTTGCGGGCACTCTCCTTTAACGGTACCTGCAGGTAACCCCACCTACAGTCGAGCTTCGTAATCAACTCCGCGCCATCTATTTCCTCCAAAATCTCCTCAATCGTTGGTAGTGGGTGTCGGCAATGCTTCACCGCTTCATTTACTGCGCGCATATCCAGGCATATGAGCACCGAGCCGTCCGGCTTACTAACTGGCACAACTGGAGAGACCCATTCCGTTGGTCCTTCGACTGACTCGATAATGTCCTGCTCCAGAAGACTATCCAGTTCCTCATTTACTTTCTCTCTAATATGGAACGGAACCCGTCGTACCATCTGCGCGATCGGCTTTACTTCAGGGTCGACATACAAATCCAATTCGAAATCCTTCAATTTTCCGATCCCGCTAAACATTTTCTCATGGGGTCTTACTATTTCGGCTAGCTCCTTCCGCATTGTAGCCAAAACTGCTCCAAAAGTCTTGTCTTCTTTTATTGCGTTTACTCCTCCGTCAGCAAACTTTACCAAATTTAACTGTTCTGCCGTTGTTTTTCCTAATAAGGAAAATACAACGACAAATTTCGCCAAAATTTTCTTTGTTGTAGCTTGTATCGTCGACTCGAACTGTCCGCTTATCTTCAACGGCTCCTTGTAACCATATGCTAATAGTTTTATAGAAGTTGGTTTTAATTCAAGTCCTTGTTCTTTCAAGACGTTCCACGTTCTATTGTCTATCAAATTTACCGTTGAACCCGAATCGATTAATACCTCTACTTTCTGGCTTCCGATCAACACGTTGACACAGTCTCTCCTGGCCGGTGTGTTAATACCGAAAACGTAATCCTCGTCGGACTCCCGCTCACTGACCCCTACATATTGCACACAATCAGTAGCACCACGGCCTCGTCCTCGATTCTTTGCCCTGCAAACTTTTGCGAAGTGCCCTTTCTTGTGGCAAAACAGACATTCTTTGTCCTTCGCCACCATGCACTTGCCAGCTATATGACCTGGTCGTCCACGACCGCGAAAAGTTCCCCGTGACCTTCCACCTCTACAACCACGAAATTTTCCTCTCTCGCTCGCAATTTGGCTCACTATTTCCTCCTTGGTAGTTTTGCTGGTGAAATCTTTTTCTATCACTTGCCTCCGCTGCTCTTGCCAGCGTTAGTAACGACTTCAAAGACAAGTTCTCCTCGCGCAACAACCGACGTCTTAACACCTTATCCTTGCCCTTATCTAGGACCTGGTCAACGATCATGTCGTCTTCTAACTGTCCGAATTCGCAGTCTTTTACTACGGCCCTCAACCTAGTCACATAACTATCCATACTTTCTGTTATTTCTTGTACAAACTGCCGGAATACATGCCGCTCATATCGGAGGTTTTTCTTTGGGCTAAAATACAAGTCTAGCGCTGCAGACGCTGTCTTGTAATCGACCTTGTCCTCCTTTTTGAACGTTGCAAAAATTCGTTGTACTTCTGGGCCTGCAAGGTGGAGTAGTACTGCCTGCTTTTGTGTCTCGTCTACTATCGCAGCTGCTGACAAATAGTATCCAAACGACTCTCTCCACTCCTTCCAGTGTTGACCCAAATTGCCATCAATGACCTCGAACTTCGCAATTGTTGGTAAGTTTAAATTCATCGCCATTTTGTGAAAAAAACAAATTGTTCCCTCTTGTATTCCGTATGGCTTATGTACTAAGTTCAAATTTCTCTATTTCCACTTACAGTTCTGTTTCACGACACAATGTTCTTTGTTGACAACTATTCACAGTATCATCTCTGACTTTGTTGCAAAACCATTGTCTAAAATCCTCGTCGCCATTTGTGGTGTTGTAAGACATGACTGACACGTATGAAGGTGCATGATGAAGTGAATCTTTATTCTGGTCATCTGACTCTTACACCTGACAGGTGTCACATATACAATACTGCCGTCTGGTGGCAAATCGTTACAACACGACAAGAATATTGAAAAAGATCCAAAAAAATGAAATGTTTATGTGAAATTATTTTGGGGGTCAACACGACACGAGGCGAATTCCAAACTGTTGTCCCGACGACGACCAACTCCACGAAGAATCAAATGTGCGAAGTGGAGCAGAAAGAAAAACGATTCAAGTGTCATTTGTGTACTTATTCCTCGCTACAAAGCTGGATGTTAAAAAGACATGTAAGAACCCATACGGGGAAAAACCATTCAAGTGCCATTTGTGTGCTTTCTCCTCTAGTCGAAATAGTGATTTACAAACACATTTGAGAAGACATGCGGGAGCAAAACCATACAAGTGTCATCTTTGTGCTTATTCCTTTTTGCAAAGTGGGCATTTAAAACAACATATTACAACTCATACGGGAGAGGAACGATTCAATTGCCAAATTTGTGCATATTCCTGTATTGTAAGGGGAAATTTAAAAGTTCATATTGCAACTCATAGAAGAGAAAAACAATGTGACCCTGGCCGTCAGGGCCAGCTCTAACCAATGTGGACGTTCGGACTCTGGTCCAAGACTTAATCCTTTGTACAGTTTAGAACAATAAACTAATCCCAGAGACCATTCTGGATCGGACATTCAGTCATTCTCATAACACATGCTTTCCTCCATAAAACCATTTTTGGGGCTCACAAACAGTTCAAGTTCCATTTCTGTGCTTTTTCCTGTATTGCAAGTGGGAATTTAAAACAACTTATTGCAACTCATACGGGAGAAAAATCATTCAACTGTCCTTTGTTTGTTTATTCCTGTAATCATAGTGGGAATTTAAGTAAACATTAGGCATTCCATATTGTAGAGAAACCACTCAGGTACCGTACCAAAAGTTTAAGAATATGAAGAAATTTTTTTAAAACTGAAAAAAAAATATTAAAAAATGTTTTCAAGCAAAATAAAAAAACTACCATGTGAAAGTATATAGAAAATAGTACTCATTTATGTTTAAAGTGAATTAAAAATGGTGATGGGACCCAGATGGTATGCACATACAGAATGATCTGGGTAAATGATGTGGACATAAGTTTAAGAATATGGTACAAATCAATAGATTTTTATTGATTGAATGTACAATATACTATGAAAATAATTAATAATGAGTCACATTGCCCTTATTGTGGTGGGATTTAAGTCGGGCGATTGAGCAGGCCAGGGAAGAACTTTAATTTTTTTAGCAGCAAACCAATCTCTCACCACATGCGACATGTGTTTAGGATCGTTGTCCTGTTAATAAATAAAAGTTTTTGGCATCTTGATACAGAAAACAATCCATGATCCCATTTATTCGACAAATTGGACCAACACCCTTTGCAGAAAAGGCAGCCCACACCATCACATTGCCACCTCCACCCGTGACAGTTTTAATGGTGCAATGAGGCTTAAATTCTTCACCCTTGAGGTGCCTCACATAACGTACACCATCTGATGACATCCTATTAAACTTGCTTTCATCAGAAAACAAAACCTTTGCCCATTGGTTAGCACTCCATTCCAGGTGCTTCTTCGCAAACTCCAAACGGGCCTTTCTGTTCTTAGTTGAAATGAGTGGTTTCCTTAGTCCAATCTTACCATGCAGTCCAAACCAATTAAGATGACGTCAAATTGTACGTGAATTCACTACTGCTAATTTCTGCTCCATGATTTCTTTTCTAATAGTATTTGAATCAGCAAACTGATTTTTTTTGACAGACGATGGATGATATGATCTGTATGCTCATTTGTTTTTCGAGGTCGTCCAGACTTTGGTCAATCTCCATAGCCTCCTGTATCTTTAAACAACTTTCACGCTTGGTAGCAAGCAGGTTTGGAGATGAGCAACATTTCAGAAATTTCCTGAAACGTCTTATTTTTCTGTCATAAGGTCACAATACTTCGACGTGTACCCGCATCCAAATTTGTTGATTTACCCATTGCCTATGATCCAAAAAACCCTTAAAATGTGTTAAATGACTAACTTTCAATGTTTAATAATTGTCTTACCACTCTAAAGTGCTGTTACCACTGAAAAAAGGTGGAGTTCTTAAACTTTTGTCCACATCATTTACCCAGCTCATTCTGTATGTGCCTACCGTCTGGGTCCCATCACCATTTTTGATTTACTTTAAACATAAATGAGGACTATTTTGTATGTACTTTCACGTGGTAATATTTTTATTTTGCTTGAAAACATTTTTTTATATTTTTTTTTCAGTTTTAAAAAAATTTCTTCATATTCTTAAACTTTTGGCCACCACTGTATGTGCTTATACTCTTGTTGGGAGTCAGAGTTTAAAAAAATCATATAGCAAAACACAGATGAATGACAAGAACGAGAACAGCAAACATAGCACATTTGGGATACTCTGTGACCGTTTGGCCCCCAAACGGCACTGTAAAACGAGCGCAACCGCTAGTCAGCGCATCTAGCAATAGATGGCGCTGTAAGCGGTAAGAAGACCAAACGCGAGCAAAAGACCCGGAAATGACGTACGACTGGCGTATGACCGGAAATCACGTGACCAGTTCGACCACGCCATGTTCTGGGCAGTCCTGTCTTCGGCAGCAGAGCAATTGGTCACGTTTGCAGTGGTTTTCACATTCATTCTTATTCATTGTTAATTTCTTATTTCTAGCCGGCCAGCATCGACCTGCCGCACCGATTCAGCGTGCGCACTTTCAAGCGACCCACGTTCTGCAGCCACTGCGGTTCTCTTTTGTACGGTCTTTTTCGTCAAGGATTGCATTGCGAAGGTTGAAATAACGGATGGAAAAATGTATAAATCTTGAACGATTCGATCGATTTCATTGCAGCGTGCAAGAACAACGTGCACAAGAGGTGTCAGAAGAACGTGGGCAACAACTGCGGCGTCAACGCCAAGGAAATGGCCGAGAAATCGACGCGACGGAAAAAAGTAGTCGGAAAAAATCAAATTTTTTTAAATTTGTTTTAGTTTTTAATTTTTTTCTAATTGTTTGATTTTTTAATTTTGAGACTTTGGTCAGCGAATTGCCGAACAAAGGTCAGCAAATGATTGACGAACGATTGGTGTTGTCGCCACTGTCGATTTTGGAGAACTCGGCGGGGGATGGCGTGGCGACGGCGGCGCGGGAACTGGACGAGTTGGCGCTCGAGGTCGGCGGCTGTCGTACGGAAAGAGATTGTCGGGAGAATTCACTACAGCCAGTGCGCGTCGGTCTCCACACAGAAACGATTGAGTCGACCTATGCGGTCTCAGCCGACAACCAATAGTTTTATGTTTACAGCTTATTACTATTAATTGTTAATACAGTGCCTGTCACAAATAAGTTGCCAAAGCGATAATTTCAAATATTTGTGAAATTGATATATACAATAATGAAATCAATTTTGATGAACTATGTATAATTTTTTTCCTGAAATATGTAGGAATGTATGTACAAAAATTAACTGAAATTAAACAATATTACACAAGTTGTTTGAATAACAATACAATTTTTAACACAAAAGTAAGTTGCCACCCAATTGCAGGGAGAAATATTTGAATTTAATAATGAGTCGGGCCTCCCTTTGCATCAATTACTGCTTGTCATCAATGTGGCATACTTGCAACTAGTTTCAACAATGTTTCTATTGGTACTGTGACTGTCTGCCCTCCAAACGGCGCTAAAAACGAGCGCAACCGTTAGTTAGCATGTCTAGCAATAGATGGCGCTGCAAACGGTAAGAGGAGAAAAACTCGCACAAAAAGACCAGGAAATGACGTACGACTGGTCCATAACCGGAAGTCACGTGACCAGGTCATCCACACCATGTTCCTGGCAGTTTTCAAAGTGGCACGAGAACAACTGGTTGTAACTGACTAGGTTCTCACCATCGAGATGATTAAACTGCTGCTAGCAGACGATATGTCGTGCGGTGTGTGGACTATGTCCACCACCGGGACCTGAGCGTCCAGATGACAGCGGCATGGCACTGGTAGTGGGGCCGTAGAAATATCTGCGTCACCTACTGTACATTCTTAAATCAATCAACACTTTTAGTCTTAACCGCAACACAATCGCACGCATACATTTTCTACTCCAACGAATTGGAGATTTGATCAAACTCATCAGGTGCCTGGTCAGCGGAGACCACGTGACTGCCAGACACAACAATCATCGTAATATCACCCAAAAGCGACACAGAAAACAACTGATGTTAATGGTTATTGAGGCAGGTTGTCTAGGCGCCAGTGCGCTGTCAGACATAAAGTGGGGTTTCCTAGTTGCCTAAAGTAGCAGTTTAACTTTAGCCCAGTTTGACCGCTGGTCGCCATTGCTGATGGCCAGCGTGGTCGAATGTATTTCGAAGGTGCCATGGTAGTGCCATGGCGACATCACCTGGGAAGCTTAGGTCCTGGTGGTGGGCAACACCCACGCACTGCGCTTAGCGTTGGCTGCCCTTGCCATTGCGTTTTGGAAAGAGCTTGGTCAGATTCGACCATTTGCTCTCATAGCCAAACGAAGACTCTTCGGAACGTGGCTCTGACGTGCTGGTCACGTGATTTCTGGTCACGGACCCGTCATACACCACTTCCGGTCATTTCGACGTGCGCGCTTCTCTTGGGCCCATTCGCAGCACCATCTGTTGCCAGTTGCGATGCTGGGCCCTGCTGCACTCGGCCAGTGCCAGCTGGGTGGCAGACAGTCTGGTGGTCAGTAAAAGCGGCCGGAACGACCGCCACCACCTGAATCTTATTGGTCCTGCGGTAATCCATCAGACTCTTCTCCTGCAGGATCTGCAGCTTTATCTTGGCGCCGTCCCGGCCCTTGTGCAGCTACTGCAGACTGAAATGGGCAATGCCCAGTGCGCGGGTCAATCCCTCTTTTTCCGCGACGTCACGTACGAATCGACGTAGTTCAAGCCCAAATTCAGCAACGATTACTGCGGTTTGACGTTCCGACGAGAGGCGGCGTGAGTGTCTACGGGCAACCGGAAACGGAGACTAAAACCCGAAGAAACCTAGCTGTTGGCAAATGGCGATGCAAACCCACAAATCCCTGAAAGAATGAAACAAAATTCTTCGTTCTTTTTGTAAAAACAAATAATTTTAGTTCAGAACCTTCGGTTTTTGTCATTTTGCGAATGCTACAGCTTCAATTGTAATAAAGAAATTTAAAAATAAAAAATAAAAAAGTAACGTCCCACTACAGTTATTTTCAACTTTTATTTCAAAACAAAGCACAACTACCTTAACACTAAAACACAATTACAATAAAACTATCAACTAAAAGTTTAGTGACAAAAAATGTCTTCCACCATCTTACTCGCAATCTAAAAAATAAAAAAATCAGTATTAATTTAAAAAAAAATTAAATTTCCTTTTATAAAATTGGATATTACTGCAGTTATAAGACTTATTATAAACAATAAGCCAATGATGTTCTTGGGCACAAATCACACGCATAACCGGCTGAGTATCCGGTCGTTTTTCTTTCGCAACATGGCAATAGTAAAGAATTTCAGTCGAAATGCCGAAATCGGTTTCGTTCCAGTCCCACATGACACACGAAGTTGGCGGTGCGGGAGGTTTGCCCACACATATCCCATGCGAACGCGCTTTTCTCATGTCCTCTTCGTTCTGATCCAAAGCGCCTGTTTAAATCAAGTAAAATCAGTCTGGTGACACCACTGGATTGTCATAACAATTCGCACAACACTTTACCCGGTTCAGGTTTTTTCTCAACAGTCTTTTGGCTGTATAGAGCCAAAGCAGAAACAACGGTCCCAACAACTATGATAATAGTAAGAAATATCACCAAAGTGATCAGAAGTGGTCTTAGCATTTGCATGTGTAAGTGGCGGAATTTTACTTGTTCCGACGTTCTGTATAGGTGAGAAAAAGGTCATTATGATTGATTGGATGAGGTGTTAAATGTGTGTGTGACTCACCTGTCATCGTAACCTGTAATTGGATCGCGAAGCATTTTAGATCTAGTTTGTGAGGCTTACACAGTACCTAGAGTGGTCACAATTTGTTGGATTTTTTTGAACAATTGGTTGTGTTCATTGTTGCGTGTCTGGAATTAAAATGAACAAAGCACTTGGTTGTTGTTTTTTTTTATCTTGAAATTTGTTTTATTATTTGAAATATTTGAAATTTATGTGAAATAAGTACAATATGGCTGATATTGTATTGTAAAATTGTTCCAATGGAGCTTCAGTTCAGTGGTGTTTACCAGTCTATATTAGTGTGGCTTTTTCAGTAGTAGGACAAACTGTTGAAGAAAAAAAAGCTGATTACATGAATATTGAAAATTAAGTTGTGGAGAATTGTGAGAAATGAAGATAGTTATAAACTCAGGTGTTCAATCTTTGTGGTCAACATCAAGCTGCACCAAATGACAAATTTCCATGCGTGAAAAGACATTGTAAATAGATATTTCCAATGAGGAAAGATCACTTTACAATTAATTGTTCAAGTTGGATTTATCTATTTGGAAAAACTAATCTCCGTCTCTCCAGTGCCAGATTAAACCCTAGGCCAGGGGTTTCCAACAGGCGGCCCGCGATGCCTTTTCTTGCGGCCCGCGAAGCTTTGGGGAAAAGTACTCTTCTATATTAAAGTTTCTGTTTATAAGTTTTGTCTTTCGATTTTCCTACCTCAGCCGATTATGATGCGGCCCGCCGCTAGACTCGTGGATTAAATTGTGGCCCTCGGACACTTTTTAATTGGAAACCCCTGCCCTAGGCAGTGGAAATTTCGGGGCCCGCCTCGCAAATTAAGGAAACTTGATTGTAATTTTCTTTCGATATCAAACCAATATTATTTTGATGCGTAGGCTGGTGCTTTGTAATCTCGCGTGATTCTCCAGAAATACAACAAACTTGACCGGAAGGAATTGCAAAACAAGCTTATCCACAATCCGTTAATAACTTCGGTAAATTCCATAGAATAACATTAAAAAGTCGATTTTTGGTGCAGTGTTCGACCACATAATTGCAGTTAAACGGTACAGTTTTATGATTGGTTTATGCTTACTGCAGCTTTGTGTTGCGTCGGAAGTGATCACCCAGCGATTTTTCGTATTGCATTCTACACGTCTTACAGTTTGTGGAGTGGATTTCAGCCCAGCCGAGTCTGTACGACAATAATAAGTGATGACGGTTCCGATCTTGTAATCTCTTTCGTTCCAATTCCACGACATACAAATTCTTGACATTCTTGGAGGCTCGCCAATGCACACTTTATTTTTCCTAGCCCACCTGGCTTCAATAGCACTTTGGTCAAAACTAACTGAGCAAAGATTTCAATTAATCCAATAATTTTTTTTTCTCTTCTGTTGACAATAATTGCCAACCAAAGCCAATAAAAATCCAAACTGATTAAATTGTGAATTTTTGTAAGTTATAAGAGATTTTATACAGATTTTAAGCATCAATTAAGCTAAATTCATTTTATATGAGTTGAGTCTCAGTTTTTGTAGAAACTGCGCCAATCGAAACCTTACTCACTGGGCTTATTTTTGGCTTCTTTAGTGAACTCATTGTGTCTGTATAAAACGATTGCAGTGACAGTACTTAATGCAATGATGATAAGAACGAATATTATGATGACCGTGATTGCAACTGCTTTCATTATTTTTCTGGTTGAACTAGAATAAATTGCAATAAAATTTATAATTGTGTTTTTAATTATTCCTAGTACTGTTAAACCTTTCTCCGGTCTGGGATTCTGTGTCCGGTTCGGTCATTTCAATTGGTGCTGAAAAAAAACAGGCTTAAATAATAAGTTATGAAATGTTGAATTTGATTTCCACGCAATCCCGCCAGCTGGCGTCACACGCTTTGTGACGCAACAAAGAAATTACAAGAGAGAGAGAGAGAGAGAAAACTAATGGCGGCACTGAAAATGTGATTTGATTAACAATTCAAAATTATTTAGTATTAATTTTATTTTGTGTGTTGTTACAGTTAAGCACTTTTTTTCTAAATCTGTCAAAAATTGCTTGCAGTTTACTTCCTGGGATTCTTTGGTTGGCATCTCGTATTTCTTCTATTGCTGACTTTGTCTGATAAAATTTGCGTGTTAAAAAATAAGTATTAACTACAATTAAGAAATACGTACATTGTGAAAGATTTCATCTTCTGAAAGGTCTTCAGGTGAAATGGGTTGACCAAAAATGATTCTACAAGAAAGTATGAATGCAGGACATAACATTTCAATGATGGTCTATCTGCGGTCTTGGCCACTGATTTTATTTTTATTTGATGATCAAGTGTCAATATTACTTACACTAATTTCACTGGGAGGCCACCACCAGAAAAAGCAATGTTTAAGTTGGGTGGTGTAAATCGACTGCGCAGAAATGCTAATTACAGGGAGAGAAAAGAATAGTTTAGAACAGCGTTTCCCAAAGACCTCAAAGACATAAAAAAACTATGCAAAAATAGGATTAGGGGCTCCGCACACAATGATTAGGAGCTCCGTGAAAATTCGTTTGCTTTTGCAGGGCTCCGCAGCTCCAAAAGTTTGGGAAACACCAGTTTAGAATATTATTTAAAAAGTTTTAAGTTGATTTTATCATTATTTTTAGACTTTGAGTACTTGCCACTATTATAACACATGGCCGGTGGAAGCTCTTGCCTATAGAAACGGGACAAAATAGGACTAACCAATTCTTATCTACCCACAATTGGTTGGACAGGAAGCCTAAACATTACAAATATTGGTCGTCTACGTGCCAACAGATCGCCTGTGTGACCAAACCACGCGTCCGGGGTCATACGCAAAAAGAAGGATTTCTAAAATCTGCATTATTGTGTGCGCATTCTTTTGTTGAATATTGAACCATCCCAGGAACAATTTTGTGACAATTTTTTTGTACAATATTCAAAGTTGTGTGAAATTATTTGAGTTTTGTGGCTGTTTATAATTTTGCCTTTTGGGTCTTACAATAACATTTCTTCATTGTCATTCAATTGTGACCATCTGGCAGATAGCGGTTACTGTCCACCAATTAGACCCTGGGCAGCTCCATTCTTGCAGAAGAACCTGGTCCAATATTGGCAATATTGTCAATTTTCAATGTTACTATGGTCCATGAAGTCCAGAGTCGAAGCTAGATCCCCGTTTGCCGGACGGGTGCTCTACCAAATTAAGCTACCTGGGACTAACAGAATCACATTGATTCTGTTGTGTGTGCTGTGTCCAGCGACCTCGTGGTCACCCTCTGACCTCTGTCTAAACAGTCATACACACAGTATAACTTGAAACAACTTACGGCGAACAAAAAATGGCATCCAGAAGGATTCCAGTAAGTTGACACAAAAAAATGGAACAATTTGCTAAATTTAGAAAAGAATAAAGTATAATAAGACCTGAAGGTAAACAATGTCAGCAAATAAGGTAATTAATAATATATATATTTGTATGTACTGTTTTAGTTTCTTTGCTAATTTTAGCAAAGTTAGTATCGTCTCCCCATTCCACTTTGTAGTGTTCATCTGCATTTTTAATTTCCTTGGGTCCACCTGGAGTGATGACCAAGTCAAACCCTTTGTTCACAATTCCAGCACATTCTTCGTAATTCCATGGCCTCAAATCAACAAGCTGAAAAAATGTTTTTAACCCTACGATAATAGTTCAACATTAAGTTTTGCACACATAAATCACTAGGTACTTTTACCTGATAGATTTGCTTGGAATTCATCAATCACTCCAAAAACACGATTTTTTCTGTATTTTGTCAGTTTTGAAAAAAGACCGCCATAGTGTGCTGGAAAGATGCCCCTATTCCCCACAAATATAACTGGCTCAGACACTGGAATGTTTTCAAGACCAATAGTCTCGTATCCTGGAAAGAACGAAATACTTGAGATCGTATGTTCCCCGATAACAGATCGGTGTACTACAGTGAGTCAGGCAAGGTGGAATTGTTTTCGACCAGGATTTAGGTTGAGCTGGGCTTTTGGTGGAAATCTTGTCGATTGTAATCCAATTAACTTGTACTTGGTCGACACGTGGTCAGGGAAGACTACGTGGTCGCCAGACAAAACATTCACTTAAATATAATCAAGAAACAACACAGAAGACAGAACTGTATTAAAATGGGTTATTTATTGGCAGGTTGTCTAGTGGTCAGTGCTGTGTACAAGTGAGTGGAGTTTCCAAGTTGTTTTAGAGGCCCTGCACTCTAAGCACAGTTGACCGCTGGTCGCCATTGCTGACGGACAGCAAGATCGAGTATATTTCTACCGCGCCTTACCCAGTGGCATGGCGCCGTCATCAGAGACGCTCAGGTCCATGAGGTGGGCAGAACCCACACACCGCGCAACACGTTTGCTTCAGATAGCATGATAGCCATTTTGCTGGAGAGAGCTTGGTCAGATGTGACCATTTGCTCGTGTCCAGCCGGAGACTCTCTGGAACGTGGCGCGGTAGTCCTGGTCACGGACCCGTCATGCGTCACTTTCGGTTCTTTTGCGTGCGCGCTTCTCATTTACCCGTTCGCAGCACCATGTGTTGCCAGACGCGCTGCCTGATTGTTGCGCTTTGCCAGTGCCGTCTGGGAGACAGACGGTCACAATTTTCCAGTGGGCTAAATTCCTGGTCGACAGGATTATTTTTGACCGTGGTCTATAACAGTGGTCCCCAACCTTTTTATCGCCGCGGACCGGTCAACGTTTGGTAATTTTAACGCGGCCCGCTGTATTGGAAATTTGGAAATTACAGTTGGTTATGACTCATTTATGGTCTAAAAATAGACATTGTTCCCTCATTTCTTTGTTTTTCTGAAATGTAGCCTCACCCAAAGGCCGTAGAAAATTCGACTAAGGAAGATTGAGAGCCGAAATTTTTTTTTTACGTAATTTTGATTTTTAAGCACGGCCTTGGGCGTCCCGGTACCATTTGATCCACGGACCAGCCCGTGGACCACTGGTCTATAATATTTACCAAACCAAACTCTGGAAACCCAATGCATCCATGTATAAGCAGCTTTTGAGGCTTCGGTCCTATTTGCTTCTGTGTATCCTTTTACATATTGTTGGTTTAATAACTGCAATTTGTGGGCCACTGATGCACCACCATACATTATGATCACAAATAAGAAAATTCCAATAAATGGCAGCTGAAATTAAATTTAATTAGAAAAGATGAGGTTTTTAGGTTAGTTTTTAATTACTCACCACAAAAACTTGGAATAAACACCCATACAGATTAACAAGGATAAAGTGCCTAACTTTTTCACCAGCTAGAAAATCAAAAAATGAATAGAATGGATCTTCTATTGTTTTGTTCATATTTGGCAGCCATGATAGAAACTCATCACTCATTTCATCCATCTTGAGCTTAATAAATTTTTAAAAAATGAAATCAGTTTGTTATTTTAAAAAAAGTACAATAAATAAATTTGCATTGTGGTACTAAATTAAGTCTAAAGAAAAAACTGAATCTTTTCTGCCGAAACAGCAATGTCAAGTTAAGATTGTATACATTTTGGCATTACACCCATATCTCGCTTTACGGGCGGAATATGTTCCTGGAAAGTCGGCCGCTAAGCGAAAGTCGGCCCCTGATTCGTTATGGAATTTCCCGACTTTTTTGCCGTATATCGAAAATGTTAGGCCGTAAATCGAAATTTAGCCATAATGGCACAAGGCGGTTATGGAAAAAAGCCGTATAACGAGGTATGAGTGTATATAAGAAGTAGACAAATTATTCTGAACAAAACCCTCAATCTTTAACAAAAGTTGTTTCACTTACCAAACAAAAAATATTCAGTACACTTGAAATTTACTAATATCCTATGATCAATACAAGAGACGTATTTTTGGTTCACCTTTTATCTGAGCAAATGTTCAGCTGTTTTCTTTCTGTTTCTATGCGAGTGGATTGATCCAACTTCCCACTGCTTGAAACTCTAAATTACAGGAGTTTGATGGTATCTAGCAGCTCTTGATTATGTTGATAACAACAACCATTCATATTGACTCCCAAAAACCTTGATGGTTGTGGAGTGAGTGATCATATGCAACTTTGTAATAAATATAATCTTCTATGCATTACTAATTTTAGTGTTATATGACAACTCATTGGCACATAAGATCTAACGCACAGATCCTTTAAATACACTACACTAGATTTATAGAAATAACATTGGGACCGTCCGCGGCCCAGACGACATTGGCCGAAGTCAACAGGCCCCACGCAACCAGCTGCAAGGCGGGGCCACGGCACAATGTAACGCGTCCATGACCAGAAGTCATGTCTTGGCCACGTTCCAAGAGTCTTCTCTCGGTTATCAATGACAGGTCGTCCTGCGACCTAGCTCCGATCCAAGAAGGACAACGATGATGGCAAGCGCATTACGCAGTGTGTGGGTTCTGCCCACCACTGGCACCTGAGCGTCCCCAGTGACGGCGCCATGCATACCATGCAGATAGGAAACTCCACTTAAGTCTACAGAGCACTGACCCTTAGACAACCTGCCATAATAAAACCATATTGAACACTTTTCTTTTTTTGTCGTTTCTTGGTGATTTAAGTGATTATTGCTTCCGGCGACCACGTGGTCTCCTCTGACTACTCGGCCTTAGAAATACATTTGACCATGCTGGCCGTCAGCAATGGCGACCAGCGGTCAAACTGGGCTAAAGTTAGAATGGTACTTTAGGCAACTAGGAAACTCCACTTTATGTCCGACAGAGCACTGACCCCTAGACAACCTGCCTTAATAAAACATATTAAAACTCAGTTCTGTGTCGTTTGTGTCGTTTCTGGGTGATATTAAAGTGATTGTTGTGTCCAGCGGCCACGTGGTCTCTCCTGATGTGTTTGATCAAATCTCCAACTCGTTGTTGGAGTAGAACTCCGACAAGTGTAGATATGAACCATTTTATCTTTCAAAATTATTTTAGCTCTTCAGTCGTACACAAATCCGGTTTATCACTAAAAGCGTCCTTTATGTTTAAACAAAATCATTATTTTCATAAATGCAAAAGAAATATTTATTCGTTGTTTTTCATTTGTGAAAATATGACTCCACCACATAAAATTGAATCAAAGCATTATAAGAAGTTTCATACATGATGCTTTCACAAAATGACTAGCAATTACAAACATTACAAATACATGTTTAAAGTTGTTTGTAAAATTTCAATAAAAAAGTTAGTAATTATGAATTTATGGTAGCTTAAATTAAGTCCTGTACCAAAATCCACGTAATCGTTATTACAAAGTTTTGAAATTTCTTAAGTTAAACACAGGAAACAAATTTAGTACAAGAAAAATGTAAAATCAGTCCGTTAAGTTTCCATTAGCAAATATATTTTGAGGGTCCAGTTTCTGCTTGACTGATTGCAACATTTTAATTCCAACTGCTGAAATGGAATGTTCCAGCCATTTTTTGCGAAGTTTACCAACTAAACATAAAAACGAGCAAAAACTTATTAAAATTTTACTATAACCTATTCAGAAGCATAGCAACTGTGCTATACTTCCAGATCTCCCACTGAGTACACCCATTTACCTCCATGGTGATGAGATATACTTCCCCCATTGGCGAAAATTTCTTCACGAGCGGCAGTCTGTTTACACACATACATTGAGCAACAATGATATCTATTTACATTTTCTTTGCATTAATTCTAATAAATTACCTCTATGTGTTCGTACAATTCAAGATCACTTTCTAACGAAGAACCTGTGAATGCGAGGTAAAAGTAAACACAAGCTCCAGCATCATAAATTTGAGTCACTCTAAAAATAAATAAATAAACAAATAAATAAATAAATAATTCCTTTTGCTAAAAGTTGTTTCTTGTCCAAACCTGTAGGTGAGATAGCAATTTTTAAGTCCATGTTTGTTTGCTTCAATGTTCACTCGATGTTTCACATTGCAGCATAAGTCGATGACCCTAGCAAATGATAAAACCTTTGTATCAAGATACTGGCTACAGACAATAGTACTTGCTAAAGCAAGCGCAATTTTAGTGCGCATTCAGATTCTAAATCTTACCTATCCCAAGGTACGGATGTTTCGAATGACTCGGCTAAAACATTATGACGCAGACCAATGTCCTAAAGATTTAAATTTATTGTAGTTTTAATGGCCATATCAAAATTCAAATGTTTGTTTTGCAGTAATGTAAAGTTCTCTGGTGCTTACCCTAACGTATGCGATAACATATGTCAATCTGTACCCGCGCCGTCCGTTTTCCTCCCCGGCAGAAAACCCACTACACAAGGTACCAAATGAAGTTAATGACTCACCGATATGTGAACACGTGTAAACGCTTACCCAAAAGTACTAGCAATTGAAAATACTTTTCTTTCTTGTCCCTCAACTTCCTACAAGAAAAGTCAATGATTAAAAATAATATAATTTGTCAGAATTAACTTTATTTACCTCTTTGGTGCCTTCAAATAACAAAGTCACAACGCACATTTCATTAGGATCAAATCCCTTGTACTTCGTTACGTACAATTTCTTAAGGCTGTCGGCAAACGAAGCGAACACAGATGTTGTTGTTGGTTTAAGCGCAAGACCTGAAATTAACTTGTAAGTCGTTGTGCCAACAAAGAGAAATAATATTCCCAACTTACCAAATTTAAATTGCTCATTATCCATCAGCCGGATTGATGCAGGTGCACAACGCTTCAAAGGTACAAATTATCAACAAATTACAATAGTTGCTTCCAGTGCTGTAGTTGTACGAAAAGCAGAAGGTATATGGCAATACCCCTTGTGTACCAGAGCACTGATCCCTAGACAAGCTGCCATAATAAACTATATAAAAACACAGTTCTCTGTTCTTTTAAGTGAATGTTGCATCCGGCGACCACGTGGTCTCCCCTGACCACTCGTCGACTGTTCCAAAACACTTATGTGTATTGCATATACCCTCCACTACAGCACTGGATGTTTCAAGAACTCTTTTTACTTGTTTGGCCACTTCCCGTAGACACATAACTCCCGGATTGAATGACGGAAACAGGATGGATCCGTATTTTTGTACATGTGGAAGAGGCCGGATTTTGAGCGTTACCTCGGTCACAACTCCTAACGTGCCCTCAGAACCCAATATAAACTGATAAATATCAGGTCCACTGGAAAGCCGAGGTACCTAAATCAACATTAGAAGGTAAAAGAAATAGGTGCTTCAAAATAATGCAAGTGAAGATGTGAACCTCAGTGCTCCGCTCAAGAACTCCACATGGCGTAACCACCTTCACCGCTATAAGCTGAAATGATACAATGTTGTTGTTCAACACAATTAGGAATTACATTCATTTTGAGCATTATTTTTACCAGATCTTCAATGTTGCCGTACTTGTTTCTTTTCATCCCAGAAGCACGAGTTGCTACCCAGCCGCCCAGGGAACTAAACTCGATAGAATCGGGTTCGTGACCAGTACAAAACCCTCGTTCATTTAACTGAATTAACAACAATTATGATCTAGAATGGGCTGATATTATGTTATTACTGTACTTCTCTCTCCAAATCTTGACCAATAATTCCTGCTTCGGCACGAACTGTCCAATTTTCATTATTAATCCAAAGAATTTTGTTCTACAATGAGAAACGAGCGTAAATCCCAGACTGCTAAATCACAAGACAAACATGCGGAGAACATAAGTTTATACGCCACAATAATTTTTACCATTTGAGTCATGTCGATAGATACAATCATTCGCTTCTCATTTTCAGGACATTCGAGTGCTCCAGACACACAAGTACCGCCTATAAGAATAAACAAATGAGCACATTATGATAACATTTAATTGTGTTTGTAACAGTAATACTAGCGTATAATTTTGTATATCCAAATTTTCATTCATTAGCAATTATATAAAGCGAAGGTGAATTTCTATTTACCACTGAGTGTTTCCAAAGGTTTTGGCAATATATAAAACACATTTTTTAGGATTTTAGCAAACCAAAATTTTAATGTTTAATTACAGAGGCCGTTAGTGCTTGGCCAAACAAGCTTGGTGTGCGCAGCCCTCAAGTCTAAAACTGCAGTTTTCCGATCTAAAACTGCAGTTTTCCGGTCTAAAACTGCAGTTTTCCGGTCTAAAACTGCAGTTTTCCGGTCTAAAACTGCAGTTTTCCAGTCTAAAACTGCAGTTTTCCAGTCTAAAACTGCAGTTTTCCAGTCTAAAACTGCAGTTTTCCAGTCTAAAACTGCAGTTTTCCAGTCTAAAACTGCAG
>JAQIXU010001338.1:0-18305 GCA_034701245.1 Strigamia transsilvanica | reverse complement strand
TCACTTTTGGATTTCTGTAATCCGTCGGATTTATGAAATTGTTTCTCAAACTCAATTCCACGAGGTTTTGACACACTCGGCCTATTGTATCGCATAGTGGAGTCATGGGCAGATCAATCATTTGCAAGTGGTGCAGCGATTTGACGCCGGAATGAATGAACACGTTTGACGCAAATCGTCGATTGGTACGTTCAAATTGCTGACACAGTCGCTGATACATGATACTGTTAAACATGGCTGGTTGTGGTTGGTTTGCCAGTTGATGTTGCAATTCTTCGAATCGAGTAGTCACCACATTCAAACACAATTCTTGCAGACTCGAGACTGCTTTCCTGCTAGGCATGACGACTGTGTGGTGAAGATGCGAATGATAATAGTCTGGAAAGTCTCAAAACTGCAGTTGCTCTCTAAACTTCAGTAGATATGGTAACTGGACACTTCGAGTCCTTTGTATACCGACTTGTAGCGACACGACGGTACGACGTGTCGTTACACGTCATACCGACGTGTCGCAGTGCGTGGCGAATGACGTCTGTCATTCGTTTTGCCCAGTCGAACGTACTATTGTAAAAACTGGCATTTCAGATACGACGTGCAATGCTGGCATCAGAAGTTGAAGAAGCAGAAAGCACATCTACTGTAGAGTGGTTTATTCCACCTGGTCTGGGGTAAAACATGCAATTTTGTTGTCAGTTGATAATTGGGTGAGAATTATGGAAGTTCGGTTTTCGATGATATTCAAAGTTGTGTTCAAGGTAAAATCTGGGATTTGCAGCTTCAAGTGGCTATACAAAATTTCTTTCAAGACTAACACATCCAGAGTGGGATTGTTTTGACTCGATTGATTTATTTCAGACACTCTGAGGGAGTAAGTACGGGTTAACAAAAAGTTATTCGAAATGCGCCAACGGTAACTGGTTGAGTAATACTTATTACCCCTAACTGGAAACTGTGCACTACAAATAAAATATCTCAGCTAACATTTCATTAGTTAACAAATTTATTTTGACTTAAGCATGAGTTTAATCCAGAATGCAAATATGATATCACTATTTAGATTTAGATCAACCTGGCATGATGCAGTGAAGCCTAAGGGATTTATGGCGTGCAGTCCTTTCAATTGCGTTGGATGTGAATAGACCACCAAACGTGTTGATACGTAATTAAACAAACAAGGATAACTGCAGGCATCTATAACATGAAACTCCAGATAAGTCACATTCTAGCAAGCACCTCCTCGTGCTTCACTGCAGCGCACGCGCTCAATCGGTTGCGAAAATTACGACAGCACTGTGATCGTAGTCACCAGAGCGTGGCTATGGCTACAATTACTTTACTTGTAATTACACTCTACTATAAATTTGCATCACACAACCAAAAATCTTTTTTTGAAAACGAGGCACAAATGATGATGACATGTAAGATAGAACATGATCAAAAACAAGAAATTACTTTTTTTAAGATAGTTGTCACCTATGGTTTTCCAAATTACCAGGAATGACTAAAAGCCTCGTGACTGCACGCATCCCCCATCTGGTGACAAAACTCATTTTTAATTCTTGACATGTTTACCCGTTTTCAACCATTTCCATGTTTTTCAAATCTGTTTCTGTTTTTACATTTTTTAACAATTTTACATGTTTTTATACGATTTTACTCCTTTTTACGTTTTACTCGTTTTTTTTCTGGAATAAAGCCAGTGGCATTTAGTAGATGATGCACATTTTTTTTAACTAGATTTCAATTTTGCTAGTGTATCATACCGAGTGAACGATATATCGAAACGATATGATATTTCGATACACACGCCAGGTGCCAAATCATCTATCGCACATTCCTAGTCGTTGACTTCCGTTGCTGTGCGTTACGATTCGAATCGATTCCGTTCATTCGCGATGAATTCAGATGTCTTCACTTGTTACAAGTACGTGAGATTGCTTCATTTATTTGAATAACTCGTGTGACACGCGTCCGTGATGAGTTTATTGCTCGGTTTGTTGTCTAGCCCGAGTCAATAACCGAAACCAACAAGTGGCAAGAATTCCAGATACAGTGGAGCAACTAACCGATCAAGGCTCAAACTTCTGATTTGAGCACAACTGATTTACAAATTATTTATATTTATTTATTTTATGTTTAGATGTGCTAAGAAAACTGCTAAAGGCCTGATGGATCCTAGTGGTGCCGAGATCTGCTTCGGATGTATTCACGAGGCATCTTTAAGCGAACAAGTACTTGTAAGTTTAATATTGACAAAATAGCCCAGGCGTCTATTTAATCACAGGCGGCAAACAAAGTGCACTAGAATGTTGAATAGATGTTGCTGGGCTCTTCTACTGTTATTAAGCATGCAGGAATTTCAAATTCTTTCCTCAGGATGAAGCTAGTGGAGACACGCAGTCGAAGGAAGAAGACATTTGTCGTTATTGCAGCAGTGTGATCGATCGAAACAAGATTGAAGTAATTACTTTACGAGTTACGAGTTACTGGAAGCGGTAACGAGTTACTTTTTTTTAGTATTGTAGACCAATACAAATGTTCATTTGTGCATTACCAATGAATACTAACAGAATACTAACATATTCTGTTAAGAAAAGTGAAATTGGATGAGTGCATTCCAGCATCAAGTTGGCAGCACACTGCCCAGAATTAGTTGTAAACCAATACAATTGATAATTTATACATTACAAATGAATACTAACTTAATACTAACAGAATCTGAAGAAAAAAAATGCAAGTTTGCAAAAGTGTGCTGTTGGCATATAATTGACAGCACATTGGAAAACCATGGTTTATTCTAGTTCTATCAGAATACAAATTGCCAAATTTTGGATACAAACAATACAAACCATGACTAACTCATTACAAATCTTTCAGCCATTTTTGCTACAATGTCCTGCCAACTATATGCACATAATATCAATGACTTTGAATTAATTTAGTAAAAATAAAATTATAAAATTTGTTAAAAAATAGTAACGTTTCAAGTAAGTTCCTTTTTCTTAGTAACTGTAGCGGTATCGAGTTACTATTGAAAAAAAGTTAACTTTTGTAGTAACTAATTGCTTATCCTGATGAGTAATTGTAATGGTAACTAGTTACTTAAAAACAGTAACTTTCCCAAGACTGTTAATTTAATGGTTAAAATAGAAGTTTACGAAGGATGACTTGACTTTATTTATTTGCCAAGAGGCTGACAACCGCGAGTCCTTTTGGTCACCAACCGAGTCATTTACAAAAACTCGTTATAACGAGGTTGACTGTATTGTTAAAATTCAGTTTTCAACATTTAAATATTTTTTTTCTAAATCGTCTAAAATAAACAAACTTTAATCTTTTTCTTTTCTTTTATTCGCCAGAGTCATAACGACAGTTGTGACATGTATCCAATCTACTGCGTTTTTTGTAATGCCAAATTTATCCGTCGCACGGTGAGTCCACTCAACTCTGAAAGGAATTTGGATAACGAATGCTAAACTTTGATTTCCAACAGATGAGAAGCCACGTACAAGAATGTGTCCGCAGTTTACGCCGTTGCAAGTTTTCGCCAATCGGGTGTGAATTTCAGGTGAGCACATATCCCAACTAAAATTAAATGAATTCTAGAATGAAAACATTGCAGGGGAATCAATTGGAAGTTGAAAAACACGAAAGCGCCAATTCTCACGCCGAGTTGATGATGAAATTATTGCTTACTCTTCAAACTGAAGTAGAATAATTGCAATGAACTGATTTCTTTAATTTAATTTATTTATGTTTCAGCAATCGAGTAATGCATCCATGAAAGTTCTCTTAGGTAAAACTTACTAGGATGATTGAAGTGAAATTTGTGTTATGTGAAATATCTTTAATTGAATGTTGTCTTCAGAGTCAATGCAGTCAACTTTGGATCACCAGTCAAAAGAAATACAGAGACTGGAGAGAAAGTTGGAACTTCAAGCAGGTAAATTGTCTAAACATGAGCATTTCTTCAAAAGATGTCAATAAATGGATTTGATTAATAAATGGATTTGGTTTCAGATGAGATTTTAGATCAGTTGACTAAAACTGTGGGTAAGAGTGGTTGTGTTAACACGTCAGAAAAGAAAAGAATTAAATGAAAATATTTTTTTTCAGCCGAGGATAAGAAAATCCTGATCGGTATGAATAATTATAAAAAGTTTATTGATTTATTGTTCGATTGGAGAATGTTTAATGTATTGTGGGACATAAGTGGACAATACCCAAACGAACATTTACAACATTTACATGGTGACAGTTTTCCAGATAAGTGAAAATCCGAGTTTCGTTTTTCTGGAAAAGTGATGATGTAAACAAACCAGCTTTCCGGATGAGATGTAGTTATCTAGAAAACTAAATTCCAGTTGCACGAGGTAGATTTTGGGCGCTTTGCGCGTTGCAAACTGCAATGTAAATACCTATGCATGTGGAAAAGTGACGTATTTACCTCGATATTTCGTGTCCGTATTAAAAATGGCACAAAAATGGAAACGAAAGTGATGTATTCCTGGGTTTTATCACACGTTTTAATAGTTCTCACTGAACACACCCGGTTTTGCACATAAATAAAATGTGAATTTTCATTTATCTGGAGAACTTGACACGTGTACACGCAAGTTTGTAATGCGTTTTTGTCTTCATTTTTCTAGATAAAATGGAAATGGATTTGAAAAACAAACTGGCGTCAAAAGATTCGTCATTTGAATACATCTGGAAAGTTGATCACTTTAATCTTGCTCATGCAAAACAGGGGAAGAAAATTAACATCTACAGCAATCCTTTTTACATCAGCGCAGCTGGTTATAAAATGCGGCTAAAACTATGTGCCAATCTGTCTGGACAGCGATCAACTCACTTAGAGCTCTATCTAGGAGTAATGGAAGGTCCAAATGATGCAATACTTAGTTGGCCTGTACAGTACCGTGCAGAATTTAGCTTGTTGGATCAATTGACACACAAAACTCATCATTCCAAAACTCTAGAATCTGATATTATCAAATGGAGAGAATGTTTTGACAGACCACCTGATGACGGCAACGACCTATTTGGAGAACCAGATTTTATTCGTTTAGATGAAATTGAGCCGAAATACTTTGTAGATGGCGTATTGTTTTTTAAACTCGATTTAACTCTTAAAGATAATTGTGAACCTCTGAATGTCTCAACACAAACTCAACCTCACAGACGTGACGAGGGCGAGGGCGAGGCAAAATCAGAGGGCGCCAAATCAAGCTGTCTAAATATCAATTAGTTGGATTAATTTGGTTTTTTTTTAAATTTCTATTTCAACCGTATTCACCAGTTTTGTACATTTTCGTATGGTTTTACTCGTTTTTACTTGATCGTACCCGTTTTACACGATTTTACTTGTTTTTAAATGATTTTACATTGTGGTTCCATGTTTAAAAATGGGTTTAAAAAGTTTAAAAACGAGTTTGGAAAGTGTAAAAATAGCTAAAATTATCTAAAAATGGATGAACCATCTAATAACTGATCTGAAACGGAAAAAATAATTTTAAAAAGTGTAAAAACATGTAAAATCATATTTAAAAACATAGAAACGCATAAAAACAGGTTAAAATCGTAAGAAATAAAAAAAATATCGATCTCTTGATCAATATACAGTAGAGCCTCGCTTATCCGGCACTCCGTATTATCCAGCGTCCCACCCTCCAAAAAAAAAAAATAAAAAAGCTACAGGAATCGACATAATGATGGGTAAAAACATTATCCACTCACGCTTGTGCATCATTGTACATCAATGGATAATTTCTTAGTTTAGCGTCTCCGAGATTCTAATGCCAACCTAACCTAACCCACACTGGTTAGGTTAGTTTCGGTTAGGTTGGCATTAGAATCTCGGGGACGCTAAACTAGGAAATTACCAAATGATGTACAATGATGCACAAGTGTGAGTGGAGAATGTTTGCAAATTGATGATGGGGGTTTAAAATATGAAATACAGTAGAGTTTCACTTATCCGGAATTTTCGCTGATCCGGCACTCTGCCCGCCCGTTTATGCCGGAGAAGCGAGGCTCTACTGTATATGCAAGAATGAAGATCAAGCGTTCATTGGAATCAATTTACTGACGATTCGACTTACTTTTCAAGCTGCAAGAGAGCTCAACCCAACTTCTTGCGCTTCAAAATTTCAAAACCAAAGCCAAAATACGATTTTTCATATTAAAAAACTCTGCACTGTAAATTAAATCGAGTTTTAGTCGATTTTATTGGTTGGAAGCGATTAGTGGAATTTTCGTAAATTAAATCGATTTTAAGTGAATTAAATGGAATTTTAGTAAATTAGTCGATTTTATCGTGTGGGTTTAATCACTGGAAACGGATCGATGGAGCTTTTGTTAAGTTAGTCGCGTATCGTGTTAGTCGAACGGTAAAGTACAAAATTTCGTCCTCCTTGCATAGATTTTGATTTTCAAGCACTGCCTCACTGTTTTGTTCTGATTTACCTAATAAAACAAATATTCTATCGATGAACAACTCTTATTTCAAACAATATCCGTCTTATATTCTTGACACGCATCCAATTTTGCAAGAAAACGAATAATTCGCATCCACGTCTAAATTGAGATTTTTCTTTGGACGTCTGTACTCAAATTACGACGTCCACATGCAATCTTCATCTTCTACAACGTTTCTTAAAAGAATAATCAAGTTCTAGCGTTAACCACGTTTTCCAACATTATTGTGCGCGCAAATTCGTTTTCTTGTCATTACAAAAGTTGTTGAAACATTTTGGACGTTTTTTAAATTTTTTTTTATAGAATATTTACCAACAACTCCAGACTCTTTGATGATGGTTTTCTGAACAAATGATTAAAGTCACGTGAACAAACTGTCTGGGAAGGAAATTTCGAAAAATTTAATTTGTAATTAGAAATAGCAGCACTGACTGCGATTTCTTGATGTATTCTTGACATTCTGTGGGATGTATGACATAACATTTAATCTGTTTTCGATTCATCTTTTATTCATAAATAATCGTTCATCGTGTTATTTTGAGTCGTCGGACTTCGTACGTTTATTTGAATGTCGCGCGTTTCGATGGTAAAGTGCGACCTGGTGGCAAAACTAATAACTACGGTTTTATAACCGTCACACTAAGAAATTTAGGCTCTTTTCTAAAATTTTAAACTCAATATTTGCCACCTTTCTTTCTGCAGCTACAGGCATTTTGTAGGACAGTATCTGGAATATTAGTTTATTATATTGCGATAGAGCTCGTTACTTATCACTTATCAGAATTTATTTACCAAAGCCATGATTCATACTCTCGACGTCATGATTCATCAATCACACATTCCTAGTGCGCGGTTCGATTCGACTCGACTCCGTTCAGTCGCGATGAATTCAGATGTCTTCGCTTGTTACAAGTACGTGAGATTGCTTTATTTACTTTAATAATTCGTGTGACACGCGTCCGTGATGAGTCTATTGCTCAGTGTGTTGCCTAGCACGAATCAATAACCGAAACCAACAAGTGGCCAGAATTATAGATACAGTGGAGCAACTAACCGATCAACCTAGGCTCAAACTTCTGATTTGAGCACAACTGATTTACAAATTATTTGTATTTATTTATTTTATGTTTAGATGTGCTAAGAAAAGTTTTGTGGGCGTGACAGATCCTAGTGGTTCCACGATCTGCTACGAATGTATTTACTTGGCATCTTTAAGGAAACCAGTACTTGTAAGCGACAAAAAAGTGCACTAGAATTTTGAATAGGTGTTGCTGGGCTCTTCTACCGTTATTAGCGGGAATTTCGAATTCTTTTCTCAGGAGGAAGCTAGTGGAGCCACGCAGTCGAAGGAAGAAGATATTTGTCGTTATTGCAGCAGTGTGATCCATCGAAACAAGATTGAAGTAATTACTTTACGAGTTACCGCTAACTAGTTACAGTGGAACCTCGCATAACGGGAACCTCGCATAACGAGCACCTTGCAAAACGAGTAATTCGCATAACGAGCAATGCGAATTCCAAAAAAATGACTCGCTTAACGAGCTACATTTCGCATAGCGAGTGACGTTCTCCCCATATTAGGGGAGTTCTCCTAATAAGAGGACTCCCCTAATAAGGGAAGTCCCCCTGTTTCGCTTAACGAGTGTTTCGCATTAAGTGCAACACTCCGGAACCAATTATACTCGTTATGCGAGGTTCCACTGTACTTTTTCTGGTAACGAACTGGTAACATAGTCGTTTTTGCCTGTAATAACTAGTAACAGTACTTCTCAAGAGTAATTATAATGATTTTTAAAATTACTTTTTTGCTGAAATCAATGGAATGTAACCCCTAATGTGAAAGACAAATTCACACAAATCTCCCGCAACAATTTAAACTTGTAACATATTCCGTAGTATTTTCTATTTCATACTGCTAAATTGACTGAATATCAATGACTTTGAATTAATTTAGTAAAAATAAAAACGTAAAATTAGAAAATTGATTAAAAAATAGTAACGTTTCAAGTAACAAGTTACTTTTTCTGAGTGACTGTAACGGTAACGAGTTACTATTGAAAGAAAAGTAACTTTTATAGTAACTAGTTAGTTAAAAACAGTAACTTTCCCAGGAGTGTTAATTTAATGGTTAAAATAGAAGTTTACAGAGCCAGACCAGCCAAGAGGCTGACAACCAGAAGTCCTTTTGGTCACCCTAAATTAAGCAAATGCACCAACTGGGCCCCACTTGCCCTCCCCCAATCTTTCTGCCAATCAGTTTACTTCCTAATTTTGGTCCATCAATAATAATAATAATGATAATGATAACAATATAAAATAATTTTTAATTTATTGAGAAAACCAATGTTTTGGAGTTTTGTTTGTTTTTAATTTTTCTTTTTTGCATTATTTTTTGGGTCAACAATTTTGTTTATTTTCTTAATCTGATTAATTTGATTGTCTGTAGATAAGGCGATTTTTGTTTGAACTGAAGTTTAGACAGTATTTTTGCAAAATAAAAAGTCAATTTCATTAACTTTAAAAATGAAATCTTGTGGCACAGTGCGTGTGGATAAGGGATGCATTTTTTTTTTAATATGGCTAATTTTCCAAATATGTATTTTTGTACTTTTGTTTTAGGTAACAACATCCGTTGGGAATCATGTGATAAATGTTCAAAATTTGTTGGCTTATAAGTATTAGAGTGTTCCTAAAAATTTATTTGTTACAGCGAATAATTCGTTGTATCAAAATTCGTTGTATCGACATTTTTTAACTTGGTGGTCTATGGCCGACCAACCAAATCATTTTCTAAAAATTTGTTATAACAAAAATTCGTTATACCGCAGTTCGTTGTAACGAGGTTCGACTGTATTGTTAAAATTCAGTTTTCAACATTTAAATATTTCTTTTCTAAATCGTCTGCAATAAACAAACATTCATATTTTTCCTTTCTTTGATTTGCCAGAGCCATAATGACAGTTGTGACATGTATCCAATCTACTGCAATTTTTGTAATGCCAAATTTATTCGTAGCAAAGTGAGTCCACTCAACTCTAAAAAGAATTTGGATAAAGAATGCTAAACTTTGATTTCCAACAGATGAGAAGCCACGTGCAAGAATGTCTCCGTAGTTTCCGCCGGTGCAAGTTTTCGCCAATCGGGTGTGAATTTCAGGTGTGCACATATGCCAACTAAAATTAAATGAATTCTACAATGAAAACATTGCAGGGCAATCAATTGGAAGTTGAAAAACACGAAAGCGACAATTCTCACGCCGAGTTGATGATGAAATTATTGCTGACTCTTCAAACTGAGGTAGAATAATTGCAATAAACTGATTTCTGGGTTTAATTTATTTATGTTTCAGCAATCGAGTAATACATCTGAACTCGTGTCACTTAAGAACGCAGGTAGTAGCAGTGGACAGGTATTGATAGAATCTAAACTGCTATGAGCAGAGATAGAATTAATCCTTTTTATTTAATGTTGATCAAATCAGAACGAGTGCTGCAAGGAAATGAAAGTTCTCTTAGGTAAAACTCACTAGGATGATTGAAGTGAATTGTGTTATGTGAAATATCTTTAATTGGATGTTGTCTTCAGGGTCAATACAGAGACTGGAGAGAAAGTTTGAACTTCAAGCAGGTAAATTGTTTTAACATGAGCATGTCTTCAAAAGATGTCAACAAATGGATTTGATTAATAAATGGATTTGGTTTCAGATGAGATGACAAAAGGTGCAGGTAAGTCATTCCACACTTCTGTCGTATTTCTTTGTGTTTGTTCCACATAAAACACTCTTTCAGCTCGAGTTGAGGATTTATACCAGAACATGGACAACAAGATTGGTAAATTTTCGGATTTACTATCTGCATTTGAAATGGCAATCCCGATGAAGGAACTAGTCGGGGGGTCAGCAAACTATGGTCCGTGAGCTAGGCAATCGGGTGTTATATGTATCGGAATTTTCCGATTCCGGAAAATTGTTTTTTTTTATATGGACCACAGAGCCTAAAATATTTACTATTTGGCCTCTTTCAAAAACGTTTGCTGACCCCTGAACTAGTCAGACTTTTCTAATGCAGTAAATGTTCAGCCAATTAAATGCGATTTAAACATGAGAATTATTTTAGAAGCACTGACTGAAGCACTGACTAAACTTCAAACGGAGCAGTCCGATAATGTGGAAAACTACGAAAAGACACTGACCACCGTGATAACTGCCAACAGTAAGTTATCCAAACTTATATCAGTTATGATTTTAATTTTGATTTGATTTTAGATCAGTTGACTAAAGTTGTGGGTAAGAATGGTTGTGTTAACACGTCACAAAAGAAAAGAATTAAATGACAAATTTTTTTCAGCCGAGGATAAGAAAATGCTGAGTGACAAGATCGGTACGAATTATAAGAAAGAGTTTATTTATTTATTGTTCAATCGGAGAATGTTTAACATATTGTCGGACAGAAGTGGATGATACCCTACCAAACATTTACAACATTTACATGGTCACAGTTTTCCAGATAAGTGAAAATCCGAATTTTGTTTTTCTGAAAAACTGATCGTGTAAACAAACCATTTTTCCGGATAAGATGTACTGATCTAGAAAACTAAATTCCAGTTGCACGAGGTGGATTTTGGGCGCTTGGCGCATTGCAAACTGCTATGTAAACATCTGTTCATGTGGAAAAGTGACGTATTCTCAATATTTCGTGTCCGCATTAAAAATGGCACCAAAATGGAAACGATGGATGTATTTCTGGGTTTTATCACACGTTTTAATAGTTTTAATAAAATTTGAATTTTCTCTTATCTGGAGAACTTGGCACATGTAAACTTGGCAATTGAAATCATAAGTTTGTAATGAGTTTTTGTCTTTATTTTTCTAGATAAAATGGAAATGGATTTGAAAAACAAACTGGCGTCAAAAGCTTCGTCATTTGAATACATCTGGAAAGTTGCTAACATTGTCCTTGCTCATGAAAAATGGATGGATACAAAGCACATCAGCAGCATAATTTTTTACACTAGTAGTGGTGGTTATAAAATGCAGCTAATGCTATATGCCAATTTCGATGGAGAGGAAAGAACTAACCTATCTCTCTATCTAACAGTAATGAAAGGTACAAATGATGCAAAACTTAGTTGGCCCGTGCAGTATCATGCAGAATTGAGCTTGTTGGATCAATTGACACACAAAACTCATGATTCCATAAGTCTAGAATCTGATCTCATCGCTGATGATGAACGTTTTGACAGACCAACTGATCAGTACAACAAGTCATTTGTAGGACATAATTTTATTTGTTTAGATGAAATTGAACCAAAATGTTATGTAGATGGGACGATGATTTTTAAACTCAATTTAACTATTAGGTCTTAAAGATAATTGTAAACCTTTGAATGTGTCAACTAGGTGAAATGATTGCCATTAACAGGGTTCTTTGTACGATGCTGACTTGTGAGCTTACTGTATTACTAGTAGATCAATTGACACAAACACATCACTCAACCTCAGAGCCGTGACCAGGGCGAGGAAAAATTATTGGACGACAAATCAAACTGCCTTAATATCTATATTTGGATTTATTCGGTTTTTTATTTTTATTTTAACCGTTTTCATCATTTTTTTTTACATTTTCATGTGATTTAACTCGTTTTTACTTGATTGCACTCGTTTTACATGGTTTTACTTCCTTTTACATGACTTTACTCGATTTTATGGGATTTTACAACAAATGGGTTCAAAAAGTGTAAAAACGAGTTTGTATGTGTAAAAATAGGTAAAAACCATGTAAAACAAGGGTTTGGAAAATTTAAAAACGGGTAAAACTCTGCAAAATTGGATAAAACCATATAAAAACTGATTTGAAACAGAAAAAATAGTTATAAAATGTGTAAAAACATGTAAAAGCTGCGGTGATCCGGGTTTTTCTTAACAAATATCACCGCCGAGATGCCTAACTGGCCTTACACTCTAGTGACCTATTAACTTGTCTAGGGTAAGTTATTGAAATAAACGCATAGTTGGTAAAGTGAACAAGAGGACGGAATATTTATTATACTGATTATACATAATAAAAACTGGAATAATACGTGAAATGTAATAGGAAAGGAATGGATACACAATTTGGCCTTGGTGCCAAAACACTCACTGTCGTGGTCGTTTCTCGGCGGAGATTCCTGGCGTACGCGCGTCGAATCTGGCGAAGACAAAGAGAACACAGTCAGATTACACTTTGAATGTGGATTCAAAGTGTATATTGAAATTGTTAGCGTAAATAGCTCGATAGCACAGGTTATCAAGCAAGGAAGCTTTATTCGCAAACTTGCAAATAAAGCAAAGACTAATGCTGTGTTCGTGTATACAAATCAGAACTCTCACTAAGCAAGAGCTATGATCAGTGTATTCAGGTCGGGAGTCAAGTCAAAAGTGTCTGCAGTCTCTTTGGCCCAGGCCCAAATCGACTTGATTTGCCTGCGCACAAAGTTACTGCGCATAAATGCTCAACAGATTCCATGCATTATAACCGTTTTCACCAGTTTTTTTTTTTACATTTTTGATATGTGATTTTACACTCTTTACATGATTACATGGTTAAAAATGGGTTCAAAACGTCTAAAAACGAGTTTGGTATGCGTAAAAATAGGTAAAATTATGTAAAATTGGATAAAACAAGGTAAAACTGATTTGAAACAGAAAAAATAGTTATAAAAAGTGTAAAAGCGGGTTCAGAAAGTATAAAAACGTGTAAAAGCGGGTTCAGAAAGTATAAAAACGTGTAAAAGCGGGTTCAGAAAGTATAAAAACGTGTAAAAGCGGGTTCAGAAAGTATAAAAACGTGTAAAAACAGGTTTAAAATACATAGAAACGCATAAAAACAAGTTAAAATCCAAATAAATGAATAAAATATCGATTTCTTGATCAATACATGCAAGAATGAAGAGCAAGCGTTCATTGGAATCAATTTACTGAACTGTAACGGAACTTTGACTGGGAAGTGAACTTTGACTTGGTGATGAACTTGAACTAACTTTGACTTTTGTGTTTCCGTGTGGATGAATAGTTCAATTCAGGATATCAGATGCAAACAAGGAAAACAATTTTGTTGTAGATTTTTATTAATCTTGCCTGTCCAACCTAGGGTCAAGTTTGTCCCACAAATGTTTTTAGATTTTTTTTTCTCTAACACTAAGAATTTGTGTATTTTGTTTAAACATCATAATAAACAATTTAAAAAAGTAATAAGTTTTAAAAAAATTTCAATTATTTTTACACAACTTTTAACACAACACTGCCAACGCGGCAGAATTTTCTATTTCCATGTCAGTTGTGAATGCACATTTAAATCAGATTCGTGCTAGCTGGTAGTGGTAGCGCGGAAAGCCTAAGCATGAAAAGACAAAGCTAAAGAAGAAGAAAACTTTGGTTATCTCAATAAACTACTTGAAACAGATCACTATGGATTTCCAAGGCAATACTACACAAACGTAAGAAAAATTTGGAAATTTATATTTCCAAAACATGGATGATTGCCTTCTATGGACTTTCCTGTACTTCTAAATCAAGGTTTCCTTACAAAATTTATTTTGCAAGATTTACCATACACATATTACCCTCAAGATGCTAATTTGTAATAAGACATTCAGTGCAGCATCAAGCAAGTATGAAACAATTTACCAATATATTGATCATTATAACATATTATTTTATTATCCTTAAAGTCTTAAAACACAAAATTGAAAAATGAAATTGAACAACAAGAAATATCAAACCAGTAATACAAGTTAGTGACGAATTACAAATCATCTTCCCACTCCCAAGTCATTTCTAAATCCAAGTTGTTCCGTTCAACATATTTATCAATTACACCTACGACTGACCTGTTAATATTAGAACAATCAATGCTGGTTAACACCCTCAAAGGACTACTCATTTGCACCAAATCCATGATCCCATTTGAACTAATCGTACGGCATCGCCAAAGACATAAAATTTTCAAATTGTTAAACGCATTTGAGTTAACAAGTTCTGCAACCAAACTATCATTAAATTCATTAATTCTAGTGATATGTAGCTCTTCCACATTCACGCATTTCAGCAATATCCTTCCAATTTCTAATTCCGTCATGTCAAGAATCCCACCTTGTATAAAAAGTACACGTAAGTTTTTAAACGGAATATGCTCGTCCGCACCGGAAATAGAAATACTACAATCTTCCAATTTCAAAGTCTCTAAGATGGGGCAAGAGCGATCGATAAGTGACATGTCGACATCATCAATAAAATCCAGACTTAAACTAATCAATCGTGTTCCAACATAATACTCCAATCCACACTTAGATTTCTGCCGATATTTAAGTTGCGCACACGAGGAAAACTGCCGATTGCAATGTCAATGTCTTCATATTCGTCTAATCTTATTGCCGTATCTTCGATTGAGTTCGAGCAAACGCACACTGTTTCATCAAATTTGAATTGTTTCTTGAGCAAGTAAAATATCTGATCCCAATTATCATTTTCGAAAAGTTTCAAAAGTGGCAAACGCTTTAGAAGGAAAAGACAATCTTTGGTTGAGGCGCTGGTTCCGCAAATCTTCAACTCCACTAGTTTCTTGCAAGCACTTAACGAACGTACGGAACGGATCCAACGGACATTTTCGCAGTCTGACAGATCGAGGTGCGTTAATTGTGGACAAGTTTTTGCGATTTGAACCACGTGTTTATCGTTGCAGTCCTGACTATCTTCCAAATTCAATCGTGCAAGTCGTGGCACGAGTTGCAGCACTTTGCTTATGGGTGTCAACTGGGTTTGATTGACGGATGACAAGTCTAAACTCACTAGGTGTTTACATACGCGCCCGATTTCATCAAATAGAGATCCAATGGGCAGATCGAACATTTCCAAATGATGCAGTGATTTGGCTTCGGGACGAATAAAAATTGTTGACGGCAAATGTTCGTTAAGCAATGTGAACGGTTGTTGCACTAATTCATCCTGCATTGTATGAAGATTGTTGGAAATCACCAGTAAACACATTTCTTCGAGACTCGGTGGTGCTTTCCTGTGTGGCATGTTGACGATGGACGATGGTCGAATGAATGGTTAAATTTGCTGGATAACACTGTTTAAATACAACTGTAATGTATGGTGGGCGTGGATATACGTTTTCTGCACGTTTTCATACTAAATCAATTTGATTGGTTGGCTATTTCCAAAAGTTAATCCCTTAACTGTTCGATCAGGTTGCCGGATTTGGATGGTTTTGGAAAAGTTTGGAAAACTAACTTGTAAGCTGGAAATAACTCACTGGACACGTACTTGGTGATTGTTAAAGCAAGACTGATTTTATTTCATTCTCTATAAAAAAAGAAAACTTTCACTAATCCTTTACATTCCTTTGGATTATCTCCCCTTTTCTTAGAATTTCCCCTTAGTGAGGGACATAAACACTTTTACACAGTGGGGTAGCTTCAAAGGAGGCGCCTGCCCCGGGCGGCACTTTGTTAGGGGCGGCAAAAAACCCAAAACCAAAAAAGTCAACAAAAAGACCAAAAAAAATGAACAAATAACCAAAATATCCAAAAAAATACCAGAAAAACAACGCAAAACAAAAAAATCAACGAAAAACCAAAAAAAAAAAATCAAAGCTAAAAACCCAAATAAAATCAACAAAAAACACCAAAAAAATCCAAAAAAAAAACAAAAAAGTCAACAAAAAGACCAAAAATAAACCCCAAAACAGCAAAGGGGGCCTCGAGATTTCGACGGCCTAAAGGGCCTCTACGTGGGTTAAAGATTTTTTTTTGTCTTTTTGTTGATTTTTTTGGTTTTTTGTTCAGTTTTTTGTTGATTCTTTTTGGGTTTTTTTGTTTGATTTTTTATTGGTTTTTCGTTGGTTTTTTTATTTTTAATTTAACAGACTGGTAATATGTGTTTTTTTTTATAGAAACTTTCAGTAGAAGCGTCCTTGCTTTCCTATTTTTCGACTACGCCCTTCAGGTGAAAAAATATTAGAAACTATTTTTCTCAAAAGAAATCTATAATGGCTGGTAAATTATAGTGTCTATTTAATAGAAATCAAGAATATTACCATTTAAATCGTCTAACATCTTCTGTTTTATATTAAACTATTATTTCGAAATGATAATTAGAAAAGAAAAGTAACGGACCAGTGCGCATAGCGGTTTGTGCGGAGTTTGGTGTTATGGCAACGTAGTATTTGTATCGCTTCTCGGCCTTTTGGCTAAGATCAAAGTGTAGTATCTGTTCTTATCAGCTTAATATCTGATACGGTCCTCATTGAGGGTCCAGAATATTAAACTGATTTTTGGAACCAGGTCGGGTGCTCGAAGCTTGCTTCACCCCTGCCACGGGTTGGCCTGGTATTGCAGTACCTCCAGGATCGGTCCACTCCTTCGGGAGATAAAAACAATACAAAAATAGAAAAAGAAATCGGAGCTTGACAAAATCTAGGATTCCTAGTAGCTTTTCCGGCAAAGTCCAATGAAGATCTTCGTGGTCCGTTTGCTGATGTGGGAAGACAAAACTCCCAAACACACCATTGCCGAAGTCAACAATAGGCGACCTTGATTTTCACACATGGACACTGGACAGCTATTACGCTATTATTATTTCATATCAAAGACGCATTTGGTGTTGATTTGCATGAAGATGCAATTTCTCAGCGCAAATTTAATTTCTTTCCACAGTGTGCATTTGTGTGCCTGTAAATACATTTTCTTTTGAAATGTTGCGAAGATGTCGGAGGCGTACTTCTGGTCTGGGGGCCCTTCTCGCACGCTTTTTTTGGGGCCCTAATTGGAAAAAATGTCCAAAAGATTATACTTTTGAAAGTTCTGTTTTGCAAAAGAAGACAATTTATTTCTGTTTCATCACGATTTTCGACGCCATCGATATTTTTCAAAGCGATAAATATCTTTGCAGATTTGCAGTTGATGTATCGTATTTGTTATCGTATCGAGCGAACGATACGTTATATCGATTACACACGTCATGTGCTAATTTATGCTGATGTTTTGATGTTTTGATAAATTTTAAAAGTGTTTATTCCAAGAAGCACTCCTTGGCTTTCACTGCAAAATAATGCTATTCTGACCGACAGGGGTACCGTTTGTTCCACAAGTTTGAATTAGTTTTTTGTCTGATAGTTGGCACGTATGGCTTTCCATACTACCAGGAATTACTAAAAGCCTCGTGACTGCAGGCATTCGCCATCTCGTGACAATACTCATTATTTTTAATTCTTGACACGTTTACCATGCCACACTGCCGAAGTATCGATATTTGGATTTATTCGGTTTTTTTAATTTTTATTTTACCCGCGTTGACCTGATTTAACCTGTTTTTCAACTTTCCAAACTCGTTTTCAATCATTTCCATGTTTTTCAACTCTGTTTTTTGACGTTTTTAAACAATTTTCACATGTTTTATATGATTTTACTCGTTTTTTTCTTCTGTAGTAAATGGTGTTTGTTTGCTATGGGCAAATAAAGGTTAAAATCATTGAAGGGAATGATCGATCGGGTTATTTACTTTGGTAAATAACTGAATAAGAATAAATAACGTGGTTAGGGCTAATCACTTAAATCGCTCATAATAGCATAATTTGAGTCATTGGACTCTTTACGTCCATTCAAATATTGCGCGCTTCGATCGCGGAGCGCGTCCTGGTGACAAATTATAAAACTACGGTTTCCTAACCAGCACAGCACATTGTGATCGTGGTCACACATTCCTAGTCGTTGACTTCTGTTGCTGCGCTGTACGATTCGACTCGCAATGAATTCAGATGTCTTCACTTGTTACAAGTACGTGAGAT
>JAQIXU010001337.1:0-18313 GCA_034701245.1 Strigamia transsilvanica | reverse complement strand
GGAGAACAAATCCTTGTAATTGAACGAACTAAACGGAATAATCCGTTTATAAACTTAAGATTGAACGCGCCTAATGTAATGTATTTGAAAACTGGTGAAAACATATTGCACCATCCAATGCTGCAGTCAGGCCCATCCACTTTAAATGTGATCCAATTGGCACTCTGGATCCAAACATCTTAAATTTCTTGAGCAGTGCATTCAGCTTTAACTAAAGCACATTACTTGCCACCACATGAATAACTTTTGAGACCAATAAACCTTTATTATCAACTTGGAGCCAGCATTTCAACTATTTCTTTTCTCCTGGTCATTTCATGCGTCAAGTAATACGTATTGATCAGCGGTGTAAGTTGAGAAACAAACAGCATACAATCATCCGACTGTTGAAATAAAAAAAAAAAAAAAACCCAAAATCCAATTCTCCTGATACCTGACCAAAAAACATCATTACAAGCACTGTTATAATATTTATCAATGATGTGCTCTCATTGCATACCGGCAATCAGGTTATTGCAATCCTAAGACAGTTGGCTCGAAGAGAAGCATCTCGCAAGTAATTATTTCATCTATATCTTCTCCTAATGTGGACTCCAATGAGAGAATCCCTATTTCTGCGCATTGAGACTAAATCCATTATCACAACAAATATGTTTCACTCTTACAACATTGCCATTGTTCAATACAATTTGTCCTTCAATAAATCAGTTTATTGGAAGTTTTATGCCCTGAATCGTGTTTTTGCACGTCTCCGAGGCAGCCGTTTTGTTCTCACTTCAACGGTAAGTTCCACAATAACTCAATATCGCATATGAGAAGGCAACGTCTGCTGCCAGGGGAAAGTAACAGGAAATTCTAACTTAATCTAAAGTGTCCTAACCAGCTAACCCATCCTACAATTCGCACCTAGTATCCTGATGCTAAATTCAACCTGCATAGATGATTTCCTAATTCTAGTCCTAATTTAGCCTAATATTAGGCCTAAAACTGCAAAATAATGTAACTAAACAACAATACACCCACACCTCGCTTTACGGCCGGGATACGTTCCCGGAAAGTTGACCGCAAAGCGAAATGCCCTAATCAGGGGCCGTTCCCCCCCCCCCCCGATTCTTTAAAAAAATTCCCGATTTCTTGGGCGTATATCGAAAATGTTAAGACAGTAAATCGAAATTTAGCCATAATGACACAAGGCCGTTACAGCGAAAAGCCGTATAAAGGGGGCCGTGTAACAAGTTATGAGTGTATACCGGTAATTTAAGGCATGATACTAAAATATTGTTGTTTTCTTTAATTTGTTTAGCATTATTTGGCCGAATATTAAGCTTAATCCTGCTAAATATGAACTGGAATTCAAAAATCGTCTGCGCAGAATGGGATGCGCAGTGTGAATTTAGCATCAAGATACCGGGCACGAACTGTACTGTAGTCACTTTTATTGAAAGTCTCAGCAGAAAAATATGCACATTTTATTAGACATAGACTTCAAAGCAATTTCAGGATACACTTTTTGCTTTCTTCTTCAAGATTAAAAGATGAGAGAGCAGTTTGCGTATCAACAACTGATGCAAGCATAAAACAAACAGCAACACAAATTAACTTTTTAATCTCTTCCAACTCGCTTCCATAAGATTTTTTTCCTTCTTCTTCAAAGTTTGTTTGAAGGTAATTTCATTTTCTTTTCAAAAGATAAATTCCATAAGTTGCCAGCAGATGTCACAATAACATTAAGATTCTTTTTTCTTTACCATCATATGTGTTAGAAACAGTAAAAATATTTTTAAAAACTAAATTTCATTTCCTTTAAAATCTCTTTCATTGTATAAAATATTGGTGAGAAGCACCGCAAGCACAAAAACAGAGTCCAAATTGGATTTGCCGTGACAAATGCCTTTTCTAGTGCTCAAAATGTCGACTTCAGCTGCGACTACAAAAGAGGTTACTGTGGCCAACCAAAGAAAATATCCCCAGAGAACAATCTGCACAACACAATCCTTGTACTAAAACTGCGTGAAAAAAAAATCCTCTAACCACATCCACCTTTAATGTCGGTTTTCCTTCCTAATTTAATTTAGCCACCATCTTGACACTGTGTTGCACATAACTCCAACTTGATACGTACCTTCATTTCACACAAAAATTTATGACTAACTGCGTTCTAACGCAATTTCCAGCACTTGTTTTTTACTGGTGCATTACACAAACCAAAAGGCATACGTTTAAACCGTTGTATCGTCTTTGTTTTCCTGTTCGTAATATAAATTAAAAAGTTGATTGGAAAACCCATCCAATACAATATCGATTTTTCAACTCAATTTTTTTCCAACAGAAATCTTCTGCATATGATGAGGGGTATTAAAACCTAAAATATTTATCAACAAGTCAATATTTTAGTACCCCCATTTGAAGCATAAACTATTAAAATCAAAGTTCCATCTGGTAAATTAATTTCTAAAATGGCGGTAACTTCTATTTCCCTATAACTAGATGCTCTTCAGTGATTGAAAAGGTGAATTTGCAGGTCACTTAGTCTTGATAAAATCAGTAGCAAGGTAAAATTCCCAAGATTCACCTTTGCAAACCCAAAGTTCAAAATTAATGCATCCAAGGGTCACAACATGAAACCCTTGTATAATCCAACAATGTCTGCCACACACTTTTATCTTTTTGAATTTTAATCAACTGTCATCTTCGCTATTGGAGATTATCCTGTTTCATATTAAGACGATAAAAGCAATTTCAAACAGAAAGCAAACTTTTTTAATAAGTGGCATCAAGCTACAGTTAATAAATTTCATTTCCTTTCCTTCCCAAAAGTTATATTTATTTTTTGATTTCTCTGCAAGCAATAATACAAATACAATTATTCTTCCATTTTCAATTAAATTCATATTTCAGTTTCAAATCCAAAAAAGTAAAGTTTAATTAAAAACTTGAGTCAATGGTTGTTTCTATGAAAAATGACTGCGGCAACTTCATAGTAGTTCGAGTACAACAACCACTATTGTCAGCACTTCTGGGCATTAATTAAATTACACTCTTACACTGTCCAGCAGTTCCCTCTCCTGCCTAAGTTCACTGCTTTTTATACATTTTGTCTCCATGTTGCAGTTTTGGCAAAAAGTTAGGTCTTCCTTTGCGAAAGCCATTTCACTTGCAGCACTCTAGGCACCATTATACACTCAATCCTTGCTTTACACCCTAGATAGGTTCCAGAAAAGTCGGCTGTAAAGCAAACTGCTGTATAACGAATCAGGGGCAATTCCCCCTGATTCGTTATGGAATTTCCCGATTTTTGGCCGAATCTACGAAACATTGTGGGCCGTAACTCGAAAAGTGCCACACTTTCCTAAGGCCGTTATAGCGAAATGCCGTATAAAGAGCGGCCATATAACGAGGGTTGAGTGTACCTTATTCACACCAAATGAAGCCCTAACCTAGGCTAGCCTACATTAAGTTAAAATAATTTTGCCTACAAAATGATTAGACTAATGCATTTCCACCATAAATTACAAAACCATACAGGCTAGCATACAGCCAATGATCAACAAACTGACCATGCGCAGTTCACATAACTAACTGGCTTTGCACTAAGGGCATTCATAAAGTCATTTAAACTTGTTGAAATATTCTAAACCAGTCTAAATGTCAAATTTAACATGTAAAATCTTACATTTAGACATAGTTAAAAAAAATTCGCACCAATATTCTGAACTCGATTCAAATGTTAGGCTAGCTCAAATATTCTGGTGCGAAAAAGATATTACGGTACCGCGACGTCCCAAGGGCGCATTTAACTGCTAATATTATTTCCAGCAAAAATGAAGACAGCAACCCTGGAAATATAATTTGGCAAAACAAGATAGCAGGATTTTGTGACTGCATTTTACAGTCGACCTAAAATTAAAAACTGTGAACCGAATCTACCAATTTCAGTCCATAAAATTTTATGAAATCAATCAATTGTCCATAACAGATATAAAAAGCCACCATATTCAGGTCATGGGCAATGAAAATCTAGTATTACGCCTCGTTTATGTTCCTGTTATAGCACCAATGACCTGCTCCACAAATCCTCAGAGTAAAATGAAGCTTTAAAACTTCAGGTTTCAATTTTTCTTTCTTTCTCCAAAAGGAACAATTTTAACTAAAAAGCCCAATTAACACCCATTGAACACAATCCTTCATTTATTCAGACAAAATTTGGCCAATTACAGTCTTGCCAGTCTTTCAAAGAAATCTTCCAAGTCTGTTTTCATGTAATTTAGAAGAACATAAAACCAGGAGCCTCCCAGCTTGCAACTATCGACTGTTTATTCAGATCTGCATCTAATCTAGTAGGACCCAAAGTGTCTTAGAAGGAATTCAATACAAAGAAAAGAAATGGAAAAGTCAACCATTATGTTTGCACAAAGGATTTACTTTGATTTCAAATTGATGGTAAAAGTTTGCAAAGCACACTGTCTAAACAGAAAAGGAAAACAAAACAGATGCCTCAATGATCCCAACCGGTTGTAGTTTCCACTCCAAATCAATGATGTTTCTTCTGCTGCATAAACCTGCCATGTGAATCATATCAAAGACCATAAAACTCGCATAAAAACAACCAATTCTCTTTTCATATCTCTTTTTCCCCCCTAAATGACACATCATTTCAAGACTTTGTATTGACCATTGTGCCAATACATCCAGTTCTCAACTTCTAACTTTTCATTCAAGTGGCAGTGTGAAACTTGGAAAATTATGTCGCCAACATTAAAGCAGTTGTTTAAACTTATCTAGGATACTATGACCCAGGTGTGCTGGTTAACCTTCGCATAGCCATGGCTGGTTACCACACATTGCTAGCCATGGTCGGTCATGTCTGTCTCCTCGTTCTGCGCATGTGCACAATCTAAGTTTCCCAGGTGCAATTGCATTTTTCGTGTTATGAGCACATGTTTTAACACTGTTTTCAATATGCCACCTAGTGCCAAAAACAGGCAAAATGTTGTACAGCGCTCCCATTAATGGTGTTTTATGTTATAAATATTAAATCATCTTATTAATAATTGAAAAGGTATTTGTATTTAGTCATTATCAAACACAAAAACAATTTTTGAGGAATAAAAATTGGTCTCCTTAAGTAATTTTCAGGAAAAAAGAATTACTTATTTTGCTTGTACTGTAATTTTTCTGATCTACCTATGGCTATAGACGGTAGATGATGTAAAGTTCATCCGAAGACACGACATCTCACCCAATTCCCAGTACACCAAAATAATGACAAACCAGAGAATCTTGCCGTAAACAAGATGGTGTTCTTGAAATTTGTTTGTACTCTTGTATTTTTGAATCTTAGCATGGTTGTGGCCCTTTAGGCTGAAGGCCATGCAAGCCATGTTATATGCAATGACTCTCTTGAGGACCCAACCTTGCATTCACACCCAGAAGTGAGAAAACTAAAGACACCGTTGTCGGGTGGCAGACGTTCTTACCACCAGGGCCAGCCGGGCAATAAGCAGGGCCTTGTGCGAACGTACTCATGCGGGGCCTGATTTCGATTACGTTGACGTTTTTGTTACGTTCTGGTCACGTTTTTGGCACAAAACCAGAAGAGAGCCCAAAACATGACCGAAACATCACCAAAGAGCCCAAAACGTGAACGAAACGTCACCAAGGAGCCCGGCGCGGGGCCATATGCGGGCACACCGTTCGCACTGCTGTCCGACCGGCCCTGCTTACCATAGAAGCAGTAACTCAATCAGACACGGCCGGAAACAAGTACTCGCTAGAGCCAATGCTGCTTAACTGCTGTGTTCAGTGAAAACGGACTCTGGCCTAATCGTGACAGACATTTCGTCGACTCCGTTTCTACCCGACAGTTTATCACTAATTTGATATCTTTTATTTGGTAACTAATGACTATTTTTCCAAAAGAGTTTTAAGTAATCTTTTTATTGCTGATTTCTTGATTTCTCAACCATTACTCACTGTCAATAAATGATTGGACATGTGGTTCTTAGCCTTCATTCAATCTACAAATAGCTGGACACTCATCACAGGGGAAAACTGTAGTCTCCAGTTGGGTAACCCATCCGTAAACTTTTGTGCCCATTTCAGCTCATTAGTCTTATGTATTATTTTACCAGTCATCTATGAATTATTAATGTCACCTGTCATTTAACACTCCAAAAACATTTATTCTTGACACATAACAAGTGAACTGTATTTTTACTGCCAATGTACTCACTAAAACAAATGATATCACCCTCAAGCCTCATTACAACACAACAGGAAGGTTCATTCACTTGATATAATCCTTGAATATAAAAAAACCACTTGAAAAACATACCTTTTTTCCACTCCTCTATTCGTTTTGATTTTTTTTACTGCTTTGTTCTTAGCTGTTATTATCTTGTATGACAATAAAAACCACTTGCACTAACTGCTAAGTTTCCACACTGATGACTCCTGTATACACACACTCAGAAAGTCATCCAACTCATAAAGTCTATGAGGTTAAAATCCTTTTTAAATAAAAGCATTTAATGAAGCTAGAGATATGCAAAGATAATCTCTTTGAACAAGCTCAACCAAAACCCATCATTAGTAAAGTCCAAATCTAAGGAAACTCAGAATGTTCCACTTTGTCCTTGAATGCTGAATTATGGCTCCAGTGTCTATGCATTTAAATCAGACACATTTCCCTGAACAACACATGGGGGAGCATGAATAATGATGTCACTGCAGTTGTGTTGAAAGAGGGCATAGAAAAAAATCTTGATTTTTGGCCCATTTTCTGGTGTTGGTGAGTCATTGCAGATGTGACCACACAAATGTACATCTCCAATTCTATTTCTTTTTAGATTAAAATTTTCCATGATTTTTTTCTTACATGGAGCAATCGGTTTAGCAGCCTACAAGACCAGCATGAAGCCATGCGATATTTATATTGATTAACGTTGTTGAGATTAAATTTAAAATGAAATTAGTTTTCATGAATTTGATTCTGGATCTTGCTCAACCACTGCATGACGTTTCGACACCTCCAACTGAGGTCAAAGACTGGATTTCATTCCACGACTGAGTAACCCTCACGCCAATCACCACCAAGCATGATTTCCTTGTTCAAACTTCGAAATAAATGATTTCCAATACTTTCTGATCCTCGCTGGCGATATGAACATGCAGCAGACAATGTCATGCGCACTGCTTCGATTGTTTGTTTTTAAATCCAGGCAAATGTATTGCCAGTTTAATTGATAAACTTACAATTTTCATTTTCATTATTTATCTTCACAAAACATGGTGCAAAAATGTGTCTTGCGATCATCTTCAGTGGTGTGATTCTTAGACCACATTGGGACACTGTATATCCCAAAGGTGGGTGTTTGAACATTCACCTGAGAAATTCTCAGGGAAATGTTCTCAACTCTTCGAAGTTAAGAAAACCAGAAACCAATGTTTCCGCATCACTCTAAGCAATCCGTCATCCACATAGACAGAACCAACTCCAGGTCTATCAGCGCCTGTGCGACTTATTTTTGTGTTCCACGTCATAAAAGCGCGAACAAAACAGCGCCGCGTCAAAACAGTGCACCATCAAAATGACCTAACCTAACCTAATCTAACCTAAACCAACCCCACCTAACCTAAAATTACGTTAGATTAGGTCATTTTGACGGCGCACTGTTTTTTCCGTGCTATTTTGACGCATGCTGTTTTGTTCGCGCTGTTTTGACATGCCACCAGTCTTGGTGCCCTGCGCGGTTGCACAGAGCAAGGGTCGTTTTTAGACCTTCGTAAACCCTAGGCACTTTTTCCAAGAGGCTTCTGTTTATCTTGTTTTGGATTTTTCATTCAATTTTTACTGTCAAGTGAAATATTGTAAGCCCTAAAAGGTTCGTAGGCCCTAGGCACTGCGCCTACTCGGCAGAATGGATAAGACGGCCATGTATGGAGCCAAACAAAGTAAATTGGTGTACTCTATTGTAACCGAGTACTGTCCAGACTGTAGTCAATATTCAAAAAGTCATGTTTTAAGTGTTTTAGGTGTTTGCAGTTTTCTTTTTGTATTTTTTAACATCACAAAACAAAAACACGAATACCTAAAACTGGCTTTTTCAATAAGCTACTGCATTTCTAAAAAAAATTTTCATTAAACTTTGAGCCGTTTATCAACAACAAGTAACAATCCATTCATCTGCGTTATCTTTTTGGCGAGTCATCGTTGGCGCAAAACAAGAGCTCTGGTTCATCGGTTTAGCTTTAAAGGAAGAACGACCGGATTTTTCTTTCAGTTGATGGGTCTAGAAGAATTGCATCTTCTGGCGGTTTTCAGCCAAAGAGAAGCAGAATTCCTCTTTTCGCCTGATTGCCAGCAGCTATAACTTGCTCTAACTTGTTTCCTCCTTAATGCATTCTAATGCTCCACCGCTAATGTGTTCCTCAGTTTGGTTATCTTCATTGTGGTCATTTTTCTTCACTTGGTTGTTCCCACTTCCCATTTTTTGTTGTCTTCTAACTGTAACAAACTTGACCGGTTACGGATTTTCAACTGGAAGAAATAAAACCTCCATTTGCACATGTTGAACAAACCCCATAAATCTAAAGGATTCTGACAAAACTTTATTTAACCGAAGAAAGCAAATTCAGCAACTTCATATAGTCAAAGACCGCATTCAGCTCTCAATAGCCACCATAAATCACAATCACAAACAAAATATCAAGACTCTAAAGCATCCAAAACACCGAAAAAACAATTTCCCATTTGCACATTCGCTTTTATGCATTAACCATGTCAAGGCCCAAACAATTCACTTAATAACCTCTCATCAACACACAGCATATATTCACTCAGGCATAAAATAAACATAACATCAAATTGTATTGTACCGACAAAACAAAAAAGTAAATTAAAAAAAATTAAAATTAAAATTATGATATAATTAACGTTATATCGAGATTATTTCATTTTTATGTTAAAATTTAACCAATTTACTTAATTACTTTCCAGCCAGTTAATTCCAAAATCATCAAAATTCTGATGATACATTTGAGTATGAAGTGTGGGGTGTTCTTTTCAATAATAGCATCAAAACTTACGTCAGGCGATTGCAACAATGCGATCCATCCGCTATCTCCAAAGCAATATGTCATAGACAAAAACTTCCAATTAGAAAGTCGTAGAGCATCATTTGTTTAGTTTAAGTAAATGGTTTTATTTCTTTTAAATATTCAGGTGTTTGCAAAAATTAGACGTGAAAAGTGGTTAAAATTACTTTAAATAGCATCATTGCTTTTACCTTCCCCTTCCCTAACATTACATTCGTCCCAGTTATTTTGAGACTGCTTTCCTGCATTACAGCCGAATTTTGATGACATTTTGCATTTTGGAATTACCTGGCTGGAAAGTAATTAAATAAACACCCTGTATATTTTTTAATTCTGGGTTCTATTAATTTTTTTTATTGTTTCTTATGGTGAAGAAAAATTTGAATTTTGAAAATTTGAAAATTCTGTTTGTTTGAGGAACCAAAACACAACATTTTTTTGGGTCCAAATTGACTTATGGGTTAGAGGAGGAAGAGTAAAACCAGAAGACTAGTTACAATTGTGGCCGGTCTTAATTAAATTGCAGTGGAAATTTATAGCATTTAACACATTTACTCTTCCAAACTTTACCAGAGGGTTAGTGAAACTTACTTCCAAGCCACAAACCCACCAAGTGATGCATTCAAATACTTAAAGTTTTCTTAAATAAATAAGAATAGGTGAAATAAGTGAAATAAATCACTTATTATCAAACGCTCCTAAATTAGAATATGCACAAAACAATATTTATTTCAGAAATTATTTTGAGACACAGACATCTCTGTCTTGTCCTGCATAAATGCAGCACACTTTAAAATGTTTACTTCCATCTACAAAATTTCCTCCATATCTCAATTTAAATTGCCTCGTTTGCCTCTGCTCACTCACCTTATCTCTCAAAAGACATAAGAGAAATGGTGCAGAGCAAACAATTGCAAGTGGGGACACAAAACAGATGCAATTACCATCAATTTCAAACTGATTTCTACACTTAAAGACATTTCCCATTTGTCTTATAATTCCCTTAATAAAGAGCTCAGATAAACTCAATAATAACAATGTGGAAGACACATCAGGTACTATAAAGTGCACTAAAAGAAAGCCATTTTGATTTCCTCAATTAACACCCTTGTACAAGTTGATTTTCTTTTTGGGACTTCTTCTAAAATCTCAATGCAAGTAAACAAACTTAAGTCATCATAATTATTATGTGAAATTCAAGTGGTAATAAAGTGGCTTTCTCATTTCTCCACGTTGAGCAAAGTCATTCAGAACAGAGGAGAGGACCCATTATGGATTCATCAATTTCCTAAAAAGGAATTTAATGGCGTCCATCTCTGCTTCATTAATTTGCATGAAAAATTCAATTTACAAACTAATAATTTTCTTCCCATTCGCATATGTAATTGCTTTTCTGATTAACAGACTGGCAGCGAATTTCATTAAGTCGACAGACGATGAGAAGAGGATGTCGCGTAAAAGCCGTTGGCAGTTTGATATTATTCCTAGCCCCAGTGATAAAAATTCGTCCTCAGACATCAGACCTAAATACTGAGTTCAGAAGTCAGTGTGCCTTCTGGTTGAGTTAATTTGCAGAAATGTGTTTGTTGAAATACAACATAACTGTGTTACTAAGGTTGGCGGTCAACAACGGCAATTGCCTAGAGGCCCAAAAGTTCAAAAAGAAAATAATAGGTGCATTCAAATTGGTTAAGAAAAATCTGCTTAGATGAGTTAAGTCGATAGCCTCGTTTCCATTTCAGTATATGATGCCATTTACGTCATACACTCAACCCTTGCTTTACGGCCTAGATAGGTTCCGGAAAAGTTGTCTGTAAAGCAAAATGCTGTATAACGAATCAGAGGGCCCCCTGATTCGTTATGGAATTTCCCGATTTTTGGCCATATCTATGAAACATTGTGGGCCGTAACTCAAAAAGTGCCATACTTTCCTAAGGCTGTTATAGCAAAATGCCGTATAAAGAGCAGCCGTATAACGAGGGTTGAGTGTATTTTAAACGCGCTACTGATGGTCGAACTAAATCCGGTCAAAAGCATCCACCTCTTGGAACATCCAACAACAGTTTCCCTGGTTTTCACCATAAGAATTTTGTAGTTTTCAGCAGTTTTTAGCAATACCTACAGCACAAAGCTATTTTTTTGTTATAAAAATGTATCTAGAAATAAATCTAATTGGAAAAAGAAAAAAGTTAAGTTGAAAATCAACAAAGTTCCACGAAAGAAAAAAAAGAACAGAATTGCTGCAACTAGCTGAAAACACAATTGCATTGGAGGAATTTAACTTCATTCTCTTCACTTGGATAATGGATTTGTCCACTGAACCAGCCTTGTTTCATTAACTCTACAAACTTCAATCACATTTCTTTACTTCTTTACTCCGACAACAACAAAAAAATAAACTTTCAATCCGAAATTAAAATCAACAGCATAAAAAAAACATTGCATGCAAGCTTTAGCAGACCCCCTGTTATTATAACTGAATTATATATCCAGCAGATGTTTATTTAATTTAAGACTGAGAACTTGTGTAGACTACATTTGGTCTTAAGCGTTGTCGGCAGTTTTACCGAAAACATGTACCATGGGATATTGACTTTCAAAATAACCCAAAAAAATTCATTCCACAAATCAAATTGTCAGCTTTTGTTGGAACAATTCATTTATTCCTTGCCAGAAAGGAATCATTATAAATCCTCAAGTGAAAATTTCCACCGCCGACTTCGCGGATAGGACGGCAGGGTGCCTTCGGCTTTTCTCAAGACTTTTTTTGAGCACAAAATCAGCCTAAACAAATTGAGGGATTAATTAAATCTCCATTTATAGTGCAAATTAAACTTATCCTAACCTCATTTAAGGCTCTCCAAGCCTTTGAAATACTTTTGCAAGACCTAAAACCCATTCAAACCAGTTAAGCTTATTACACAAGCATTTGTACAGGTGTGGAATCATAATTAATGTCTGCTCCACATTACAAATTACACTTTTAACAGCTGTGCCACAAATTAGAAAAAAAAGCAAACTGCTGACATCTGGTCAGAAATGCCTCAATTCGAACATTTGTTCTAAATTCCCTTCCACACATGTCTTTTACTATAAAAATGTTTTCACTTTTTCAAAAAAAAAAATTATTTTAAATTTTTTTTCTTTTAAAATTTCTATACATTGGACAAAAATGAACAAGGCAAGCCTTTAACTTGCTTTAAAGATAGAATGACTGCAGGAAAATCCCATCTAATGAATTTAAGAAGGAATCAGTACAAAGTGTGCTCTTCATTAGCCAAAAAGGTCATTAGCAAATAGCATGAACTAAGTATGATAACAACTTTTCATGTTTTTAATAGGAGATGTTTTAATAACTATTCACAATTGGAAATCTAATATTCCCCTTATCACTTTCATGAAAGTAATCAAAATTAAATTCCTTTGCAGCACTCATCAAACATCATAAAAAATGATTAAAAGCATTAAACATAAAAATCACCCTAAGAAATGTTGAGATGAATTCAACAAAACAGTAAAATTTGGGCCCGTTTGTAATAATTGAAACAACCACTCGGTTTAATTACTTCCACAACATCACTTCCTTCTTCTTCTTCGATGCACCTTTGCTTTTTCATGCAAGCGATTAATCAGACCTCCTAGCCGAGCAATCTGTCAAAAAGACTGTCAATTGATTTGCTTAAAATTTGCATAAACCAAAAGAAATGAGCATTTTCTGAAAATCCCATTACATTTGAGTGCTTTTAAACTCCAAATTAACGCGAAACAAGATAAACTGCAGCTTAGATCAAGGGTTTCCAACTAAAAAGTGTTCGAGGGCCACAATTTAATCCACGAGTCTAGTGGCGGGACGCATCATAATCCACTGAGGTACATAAGTTGTTATTAAAACAAAGCGAATCTCGCATTTGCACACAGCCAGGCGAGTCTACTTACCATAGCGTTCTTTCCACAAAGCTTCTCGGGCTGCCTGTTGGAAACGCCTGACTTAGATAGTAGCCGGGGCCTGAATTGTTGCGTTGTTTGACATTTAGCTTGGTCAGACCAAATGCTTCTGCAGGCCTGAGATTCCCCAGCCGGTCGTCCATCCAAGTACAAACTAAGCCCAATGTTGCTTGAATTAAAACCAATTTAGTTTCCAGGGTGAAGGTATGCCATAATAACTGATTTTCATGAATAACTTGCCGAAGAAGTGTAAGCTTATACACATTTTTAGTATTTTAGATTGAATACAGCCAGGGTTCACTATCCTTTTCAACAATAACAATAACAAATTGCCCACATATTAAACTCATTTTTCAAAAACCCTTCATCTGTCTTCCAGGAAATCCCCTCACAACTGCAAGAAAAGCAAATACACGTGTGTCAGGAGAAAAGTAGGGATAAACATAGTAAATTGCTTTCAATGAAAACCAGCAACCACTTGGATGCAATGTAATTCTCCTTTGAGGACCCTCATCGTTTCACAATTATTCAACCCTCAGTACTAATTCCTGTGAAATGTGCACAGGAATGCAATTTTATTTGAGTGTGAGACATTTGATTCTCCACATTCTTATCAGGTCATGAAATTGCACGGCATCTTCCGTCGGAGGATTCAGGCCCTTGTCTTTAATACCCAATATACTATACTTCGCCTGGAACATTTCTAGCGTATGTTAAAGCTTATAGTATAATACTTATTTAGTGGCTATTATATCTCCGACTTCGATTAAAGACGACCTGCGCTTCATGACAATAAGCGGGAAAGATTGGGAGCAGAAAATCCAACTCTCTACCTTCTCGTGGTTACCCCTAGACCATTATGGCTCATCTTCGTGGTATGAAACAGTGGCCATTTGAACCTACCTTTTTTGAAGCAGCAAATGAAAAAATATCACGACCAACTCTGAGAACATTAGTCCTGATTCTACACCAAGAATCAGAAGACTATTGAGCCAAGCTGTAATGTAAAAAAAAATTCAGTGCCAGGGCCAGATTTAGTTATCGCGGGGCTCTAAGCTTCAACAAATATGGGGCCCAGTGACATAGCAAGAAGTCGAAGGGCCCAAGTGCAAGGTGGGTTGATAGGTGCTTTAGCAGAGCCGTAGCTAAGATTTTCAGTACTTGGCAATATATAGTCGTTATTTTCATCCTCTAAGGGCCCGTGACAACTGCACGCACTGCAATGTAAGTTTATTGTGATGTTATTTACTAGCTAGATCAGGGGTTTCCAACTAAAAAGTGTCCGAGGGCCACAATTTAATCCACAAGTCTAGTGGCGGGCCGCATCACAATCAGCTGAGATAGGAACACTGCCACAAAACTTTAAAAACATAAACTTTGCTACAGACGAGTACTTTTCCATAAAGCTTCGCGGGCCACAGAAAAGGCATTACGGGCCGCCTGTTGGATACTGAATCAAGATCCATAGATTTTACCTTTTTTTTTTTTTTACTTTGACCATGCACTGTAGCATCTTATGGCCTATGCATAAAAAATTCAGCCCTGATCAGCATGCTGATAATTGCATTATTGAAGCCATCTGTCAAACTAGATTGAATCAATCATTCAAATGTGACAGATAATATCTCAAACTTGTCAAATCAACATGAAACTGTGCCAGAATATTCTTCACAGAAAGTAACAAAGAAATCAGTTTTGACACCCTACTCTCCAATTTCAATTTTAAACCGCAAACCAAATTCAACACTTTCTTTTCAAACTCTTAACAACCATGTCCTCTCGTTCAGCAGCCATTCCACAACTTGTGGTCGCTGCTGCTTCGATTGTTCTCCAACCACAAAAGCCACGTTCCACTTTCTTCTTTTTCTAAGCTGCCATCACTTATCGGTGAGTGCAGCTTCACACCACACCTCATCCCTTATCTTCTTACAGTCCAGAAAAAGCAGAGGATCAAACCAACATTTACATATGACTCCACTTATTGATAATTCAACCACAATATTTCAGTACAATGTTATAAATTACTGGTGTATTGTTGTTTATTCACATTATTTTGCATTTTTAGGCCTAATATTAGGCTAAATTAGGACTGGAATTAGAAAATCGTTTGCGCAGAATAAAATGTGCAGAAATCTGACAATACACAGATGAAACAAAGTAAATGCAGTCAAATTTCAATGTTGTAACTTTGGCTTGGATTCAATTTGCATGATTATAGGTCACTTTCAAATCAATCACTTCACCGCCAAAGCGAAATTGGTTGTAATTGTCCGACCTTATCACTCAAACACGCTTCCAATTGCTTATCAGATAACCGGTAATCGATTTACAATTATCCAATGTGTCATTGATGACATGGATCGATTTTTTTGGCAGCGCACAGAACCGTGAAAACTTTTCAATATTTCATTGAAATCAGCCGCACTTAGCGATATTATCATCCATGGTCATCAACGCGAACCACCTGCCACATTTTCATTGCTAGAAACAGCATTATTCCGCTTTGTCGCCCATGGACTTAGCAGTGCTTTCATTCCAAGCACTACAAAATGAATAAAAATGAAACACAACTTTAATTTTTTTTAGTGTTAATTCGCACTTGTTTCCGCCCATTTAACACCATTTGCTAATTAAATTAGAATAACAATTACAAATTTTCAAGTGTGAACTCTAAACAAAGCCTAAACAAACAAAATTCGACCGAAAACCAACAACACATCGAGAAATCCATCTCATTAGCCAAACACCACATCCAGCCCATTACATCCATCTAATCCACCCACCCAACAAAAACACCAGGTGGAGACTTCGCCTACCATTCACTAACTCATTTTCCCACCCCATCCTACCAACAAACAACTTCCCAACGCTTCCTCTGACTCATTTCAGGAAATGGTTCCTTTCTCTAGTAGAGAAAGGAACCATTTCCATCAAATCCTCTGCACTCTCACAAAGGAAAGGGAGACTATCAAAACTCACCCCATAAAATAAATTAAAAGCCACAAAATGTACAAGCTTAGATACACATCTCGTATTTATTTGACATTGCAATTTGCAAAAATTTAATTTTCCACCGCGCATAATTGGAGGCAATAGAGGTCTGTGGATTGCTTAAACGCTTGGCCACCCGGGCTACCAAAGTGCTTTCCACCATCCCCGGTTACTCACATTATCCAAAGATATCCAAATTCTGTTAATGCAGTTGAATAGTAATTGCTTGATGCGCTTTTCAATAGTGATATCAAAACAATCATCAAATGACTGCAACAATGACTTTCACACTGTATCTTAAAAAATATTGAGGCGAGACAAAAATTTCCAATTAGAAAGTTGTAGAGAATCATCTAATTAGTCTAAACAGCTTAAAACAAATTATGGTTAATTAGGGAAAAAATAAAAAAAGAATTAAATTAAAAATTTTCCATGGAAATTTGGATATCTTTATCCGTTTGGGAAATTTTTGACCTGGTCAGTAATTCATGGCACACTCTGTATGTGAAGTTTTACTGACCCAGGCCAGTAGCAAACAAATAAAACCCATAAATGTTTTTTTTTTACAGTTTATTATCTACATTGCAGTAAAGCCTACATCTTTTAATATTTCAGTTTTTTGTTTCTAACTTGAAAACACCTGGCCTGTGGGCCCAGGCCAAAGAAAGTGTCCACGAAATAGTTAAATTTTGGAGTTTAATTTTTCTTCGCGACCACTTAACATTAACATTTCATGGAAGGAAGAAATAAACGATGAAAATAGAAGTAAAATTAGAAAAAGAAATCGATTTGCACTGTTCATGCTGGTTTGAGTGGCGACTTGTCGCCTGTCACATTTCTTACATTTTTTTCCCTTTCTTTTTCGTGTGGACGCATGTTAAGGTTTTTATGGCAGTCATTACTTGAAGCAGAAAGCGCATTCACACATGCTCAAAGCCTATGCGAAAAAGTTTTAAACTTGACTTCATTTATACTAAAAAAAAAAAACAAAAAAAAAACAATTTTTTTTGTATTAACTAATGAAAAACTTTTCATGTTCTAACAACATGTTGTCACCAATAATCTAAAAACTGTGTTTTAATCCGAAAATAAATTCATTTATTGCTTGTTTTATCTGTTACCATTAATTGTTGACATTTAAAATCTCTTCGTACGAGCGGATTTAATGTTTGCATTTGAAAACGACATGTTTTGTTCGATAGAAATGGAAAATGAAAATTCTTTGCGATTTTTATTGTTTCTATTATTACTATATAGTCGTAGATTATATGGCTTTCCATTGTTAGTGTATTGAAGACCTGTGGGTTGGGAATCCGGTTTCAGCTCCATTCAAACTGGAAGGAATGAACCTAGACCAATCAGGGTCTATTTAAGTATTGCTTTCAGTGGTTAAGTTGAACTGTGCACTCGTTTGTGGATGAATAATAGATAGATACAAGTAGAAAAAAGATTGCAGAAATTGTTGTTTTTTTTTGTACATTTTTTTCTTCTTCGAAATTTGTAAAAATGAGGTTAAGGTTTAAAATTCCCAGCACAAGTTGGATTTTTTTTTTATTTATTTCCATCTATGTAAAGGTCATATTCCCATGAGATTTGCTCAACTTTGAAAAGCATTAAATATATGATGGATATTTTTATATGTCGGATAAGCGAAAATGTCGGATAATAGGGAGGTGTTAAGAAAAAGCCTATTAACCGTCTAACTACAGTAATGTATGTTATAATTTTACACATTACGAACCTAATAATCATGTTTAATTACAACAAAACAGAAAAAATTAACTGAAAAAATGAACTTACGCAGTGGGACGTCGGATAATACGGAATTTCGGATAAGCGAAGGTCGGATAAGCGAGACTCTACTGTAGTTTTATGTGGATAATTTTTGTACTTTATTTATTTATTTTTTTAGATTTTGATTTAAATATTTACAGTTTTGAAAGTTTTCTTCTTCTCCAGCTTGATTAAACATTTCAAAGTAAAAAAAAAAAAAGATTAAATAAATTTTTCAAACATTTCAAAGTAAAAAAATTAATAAATTCTTAAACACTTCAAAGGAAACTTTTACAAAATTAAAAAAAAAAAATCTAGTATAATGTTAATTCCAAAAATCCCAAAAATGTTCATAAAAACCTAAAAACATTTTAAAATATAAATTCCCCATTTTCCTTCACCTCCAACTCCAACCCACCAAAGCACTTAACCAAGTCTATTCAAAATTGACTAATTCCATCAAATATTACACCCCTTAAATCCAAGTTTCACCTACAAACTCGACTCA
>JAQIXU010001336.1:0-18321 GCA_034701245.1 Strigamia transsilvanica | reverse complement strand
CTATGCTTTGACGCAAGAGTAAAACATGAGACTTGAATTATGTAACCTGTATATCATTCAGCAGTAAAGCAATAAAAGGGCAGAACAGAGAGCAGTTGAGAGCTGTTGCTGACCCAATGTAACACAGCGTTTTGGCATTCTTACACATCTCTAATAGTAAATGACACTTCGATACAAGCCATTGTCGATTGGCAACACTAGGGAACCCCTGGGCTGCTTTTGGAGGGCTCCGCAGCTCCAAAAGTTTGAGAACCGTTGCTTTAGATCTTCGCAACCCTCAGTCAAGCAGTCTAAAAATGCTGTTTAGCCTAAATGACTTTTTGAATGCAGCTGGATGGTGCCCTGGCATCGATTCTAACCTTGACCGCAAGACTTGAGTTTCTTCGGTTTTGTTTCCGTCACTTTGTACTATGAATAAATTGATTTCTGTATAATAATGGGCGGCGAACTGTATAAATTTGCAGTCTTACAAACATACAGTAGAGTTTGTGGTTTACACAGAAAAATGTGTTTGTATTGCAGGGATGGATGGAGAGGAAGAATAAAATAAGGTGCCAACTAGGCAATTTTTAAGTTTCTCCGAGTGTATAGGTGTGGCACACATGTTTCAGTAGTCCATGATGTAAAGGGCAGAAAGGTTTCTGTTGGAGTTAGCAAGGATGGAGGATTTTCAAATTCAATCTTCTACCTTCCTGCCAATGGGGATAAAAGCATTTCATGGTCTTTCATTTGCTGTAAGATACCGAAAGGAGGAAGAGAAAAAAAACAATAGCAGGATGGATGAAGAGCAGAAAAGAAGAAACAAGTAGGAAAAAAAGAAGAAAAAACACTAAAGGGGACATGGAATCAACTGGAACCTTAAAAGAGTCTCTAATGGGTCTTGTGCTTGCAACCATTTTACCTGAGTTTGAAACAGTCTGATTAAAGCATTGGTTACTTCTGAGTTCAAAGAAAACATTGAGGATAAATTATCAGCGAGGCAAAGGAATAGATGGATCAGACCATTGGATTGTAATTGAAAATTGAATTTCTTTTTTCATACATATAGTTTTTTGTTGAAAAACAAATGAAGTTGAGGTTGATGTTTGACTACCGAAGATCTAATGCATAAATTGTTTTTTTTTTTTTTTTTTTTTTTTTTTTTTTTTTTTTTTTTTTTTTTTTTTTTTTTTTTTTTTTCATTCTTTTTTTAGGATGAAATTTGCTTATACAAATAAAGGAAATGCTTTTTTTGTCCAATGTAAAAGAAAATTTGTAATGATCCCATTTGGATTTGGATGTAATTTGTTCTCTTCTGCATTTTTTTTTTTGACTTTTCTTTTCTTTTTATTACATTTTAAAAATGGAAGAAAAATTTTTTTTTATTGAACAAAAAAGAATAAAACACAATTCTTTTACATGTATTGGAAAATGAAATCGCTTTCTGCAGTTTGTGGCCACATAAAATGACCAATATCTACAATTTGATGGACGAAGGAGGAAAATCATTATACTGGATAAGTTTGAATTGCTTTTCCAGAGATATATCCAAGAAATTATTGAATCATGCCATTGTAGTGGTTAGTTGCATCTTTTGGACTATAACCATAACGCTAAACTGCGAATAGGCCAATAGCCAATGGAAGTTTGTCGCAAGTTTTCCTAAACGCTAGCTGCATTTCAAGTCTTTCAGATGTTTGTGTTTTTCTTTTGTGATGTTAAAAAATGCAAAAAGAAAAATACAAACACCTAAAACACTTAAAACACAACACCTACCGAAAGTGCAGTAAATATTGTTATTGGCGCTCTTATCAAAATAAAACAAAAGATGAAATTTGCCGCTAAAGGCCTTTCGATCCTGAGATCATCGTCAGTAATGAAACTTTATTTGAAAAACTTAACCCAATCCCTTATATAGGAATTGGTTTGAGCGATCAACCAATAACAATCTTATATTGGTCCCTTGACCCTGATTGGTCAAGTGACCCCTTAAGGGGGCTACGTTTAGCCCCCACAACTTTTTATGTAAAATAAACCACATGTTAAGTTACATTCAATCCCATCGCATCGCCTCCAGTTTTTAACCATATTACAACAGTAGGCAACGTTAGGTTGATTTGCGCAGCAATACCTCAAGAGATGCGGTAATATGCCAACTTGCCCTGCATGCATACATCGGTAGCTGCTGAGTCTATATGCCGCATGATGCGAAACAAGAATCCAAACAGTCGTTTAAGAGATATTGATGTTTGGTTTGCTTTTGTCTCTGACGGGCATTTGGTATGTGGATCATGCGTCTATCTGAGCATTGGGCGTTGGAATGATGGTGCGCACAAAAGGTCCCACACGAGTCCTTATCTGGTGCGTTTGAAATATGTCAGAATACAGTGGACACCACAGGTCAAGGCAGTGGTGGCTGCAGGCACAGCTCGGATGTGATGACCCCTGCGGTGCACTCTCCAACCGAACGAGTTTGCAGCTCAGGAGATGTGTGTTCAGTGTGTGTATAATGATTGCCATTAAAGGTTTGCCGCTGTGCGTTTCGATTCATTTAGAGGAGGAAATGGGAGGGAAAATTGTTTATGATTACTGGCACAAGTATGGACACACGAGAGATTAAAGTCGCATAATGAAATGAGCTGCCAACTCACAAACCTTTTGACTTCGGATGCACTGGATATTTGGTATTGGGTCTGTTTTAATATTCAATTAAGACTTGGTTTTTCGCTCTTTGGTAAAGGTTTGGTTTTATTGGTAGCTAGTAAATAATTAGTTTTTGGTATTTGGTAAAGGTTTGGTTTTATTGGTATTTAGTAAATGATTAGTTTTTGGTATTTGGTAAAGGTTTGGTTTTATTGGTAGTTAGTAAATAATTAGTTTTTGGTATTTGGTAAAGGTTTGGTTTTATTGGTGTTTAGTAAATAATAAGTTTTTGGTATTTGGTAAATAATTAGTTTTGGGGATTTGGTAAATAATTAGTTTTGGGGATTTGGTAAATAATTAGTTTTGGGGATTTGGTAAATAATTAGTTTTGGGGATTTGGTAAATAATTAGTTTTTGGTATTTGGTAAATACCGTAATTGGATATTTTGTATTAATTATATTAATAGGCAATAAATGTTGCTTTGGTAGGTATTAATTGATTATTGCATTCTTTGGGCATGCTTTTAACTCTGTGTGGTCAATGAAATTGTTACTTTTTTGCGATGTAATCTGATTACACTCGAGTTCTTCGGAGGACCAGGGTAGTTTAAGATTATAAAGGAAAGAAGTTGTGAATCGATAAGTTAAGTGAAGGAAAGAAAAGAAACGAAAGGTGAAAAGTGTAATGCAAAATACATGTTTCATTCTTTTGGTGGAATTTTAAAGCAAAGAGGTTTATTTCTTTTTAAGGGTCATTAATTTAGCTTGTTCAAAGTAGCTTGGATGAAGCCTTGTTTACAAGTTTGGCTTATTTAATGACGTCTTTGCAACGAAAAGCGATTTTTTTTCCCACTCTTTACTTGAAATAGTAGTGCTTAAATCATTTGGTAATGAGACTTAATGACTCATTGGATTCACATAAACAGCGAGACAAGCAACAATTTGCTCCAAAGCAGGATGCCAGGTGCACCTAATAGCATCGGCTTATGCGCAAACACAGTCAAGTCGAGTTATAAGCCTGTGGACGATAGCTTGATACCGGCTGAGGTGAAGGCGAGCAGCGAGGGAATTATGAATAAGTAATTGTGGCCTCGTTGCATTTTTAGTCGCGTTTCAAATGCGAGGAAAGGATGTTTCCCTTCTTCGGCTTTTTACTTGACATGGCCTCATATTTGTTGTTGCCAATTCTACCCTGAAGAATACTGAACCTACATTCAGTTAAAGCGCATGATTCTCGGTCGTATTTTTTCTTTTGTTACTAAAACGAAAATGCTTTGGTTCAATAGTATCCTGGTTTGTGTTTTCTGGCATCAGCAAACATTTTTTGTAAAGGGACAAATAGTAAATATTTTGGGCTCTGCAGGCCAAGAGGCAATCGGCTGCTTTTAGAAGACTTTGACGATATGCAAATTTTGAACTATTGCTAGATGCGCTGACTACGGTTGCGCTCGTGTTTAGTGCCGTTTGGAGAGCAGACGGTCACAAAGTTATCGGCAACCGAGTATTGGGCTAGCCTAGGCTAGGGCTTCATTTGGTGTGAACAAGGTCTAGGGTAGGTCTGAATACTTTGTCGTTTTCCCTTGGCAGCGGACGATGCCATTCCAACTGCTATTAGTCGCTCTTCGTATCTTTCTTTGGAGTTCAGCCACTCATTCTTTTGTTGTTGTACAAAATCTAGTCAAGCGTGCTGTTGGAATAAAGGCATTTTTAAAATAAATATTCATTTTGTTGATTAAGTGATAACTTTGAGGTGGATGGTCTTTTTTGATTGTACTTTAGTTGGTGGTCAAATCAATACTGTTTACTTTGCCTTCTTATCTTGCCCACTAGCGGGCTCCCTGTGTCAATAATGGATTCTCAACTCGTCCATTTGGACAATTCTTTTTTTCTTTCTTTCTTTACCTTCGACTTGACCTTTTCTCATACTTTAACACAGAAAAAAAAATCTAGATGGGATCTTTAAAACCATTACTTTTTTTTCCAGCTGTTATCACCAATCAAAAATAAGCAATTTGTGATTGCAGAAAATTATGGGGGTCGGTTACTGAGGAGCATTTTTCGCTACACTGGTCTTGTCAGATGCTCCTTGTGTTTGGAGTCATTTGTTTGAGATAAATTGCATGTTGGGAGATGAGTGAGCACACTTGTCATTTCTTTTGATCTCAATTTTTTCTCTTCTTATTTGGGTATTCACGTTTGAAATATTGAATGAAATTTATAAAAACTTCAAAATCCTGTTTCTTGTACCAATAAAAGTTGGCATTTCTGCCATACTTGGCACATCTCCATAAATTGTGGCACCAGAATTTGAATAATGAGCATTATTGTCCCCACACAGGAGGAGGGCTAGCAGACCACTTGCTAAGGGGGTTCTCGAGTTAGAAACAATAATAATAATAAATAAATAAACCGCTTTTCGGTTTGACCACTGAAGATGATCGCTTGATCGAAAGACCTATGGTTCGGATTTATTGTTTGTAGCACCATTAATGTCATTAAAATCGGTTCCATGTCAAAAAGGCGCGGTAAAAAAAAGCGCCGCATTAAAATAGCGTGGCGTCAAAATAGCGCGGCGTCAAATAGCGCGCCGTCAAAATAACCTAACCTAACCTATTTTGACGTGCTACCATTAAAACCACTTTATTATTATCATAAAGAAAGGGCGCATTGAGATAGGTGTTTTTTAAGTTACGGTTCCAGTTTGAATCCGTGATTAGCGCAATTGAAACGCTTGCAACGACTGCGGAAGGGGTTTTCGCCACACCAGAACTAAACTTGGGCAACCATTAGCAGTTTCCATGATAGACGCAGCAAATACGATCGCTCTGCATGCATGGACGCATTTCCTGCTTATAATAGTTCTAGGCATGTTTGGAGATGTGAAAATAAAGGAAAATAATTTAATCGATCATTTTCCATTCTTTTCACGAACTCACCGTCTTAATCCCGAGTTGCGTAAAAGGATAAAGATTTGGCGAAAGTTTTAATTTATTTCGCAAAGCTCGAGCAAAATGAAAATTGTCAGTGTTTTTCAATCCTTGTTTAATATTTAATCGGATTTTCCATAAGGTGATTAAAGCAGCTCGGCTTCTCGGCTTTGTCTGTGCCACGTGAATTAAAATGACAACTTCATCGCCCCCGCCAGGTTTTGGGATTTGCTCGAACGAAACAAAAGTGTCTGTGGGTTGGACGTCAGGTGGAAACGGATATTCGAAACGTCGGCACGTGAAGGCAGTTTGTAATTTATCACTCCCCTACTTCATTCTTTGCTTTACCCTCAGGAGATACTCCCCAGCATTAAATTGAATCTGGGTCCATCCACCTCTTTCCAGCCCGTGTCAACGTGCTCATATTGGCTTCTGAAGGGAAAAAGTATTTTCAAAGTAGGTACTAAAAGGGGAAATCTCGAGAGGAACTTGGAAGAATGGCCAGCTCGAGTCGATAAATTTATAATAAAAAACAAAAAAAAATGAAAAGTGCGTGTCAACGTTGGAATAATGTTACAGTGATGTAAAAAAAAAAAACATCAATCAATCAATTTTGAAGAAAATATTTTGTTGAAAAGACAACTTTGGTCTCCTTAGAATTTCGTGTTTTATTTTGGCGCTAGCGGTTGTTGTACTCTTGGTGCGCTGTTGTCGGTGGGCCCCCAAGTGTGAAGGGTCCACAATGAGCACTTATCGTATAGTATATAAGATATAATGTTTGTCATTCAACACCATTTCATAAATAAATAAATTTCAACTCTGATTTTGTTGATCATTCATTATTTTGTGTATAGTTTGTTTGACTATTGTGACATAAATTGTGTTGTATACAGTGTTGTCAGGGAGACAAATAAAACAGATTATATATGAATGTTACTCCATGAGGTTTAAATGACATTCAGCCCTCCGCCAGGGCACCGGGCACAGCGGGCGGTGGGGCACCAAAGATGCCGATATGTTATGTTTGGAAGCGCAAATTAGTATTTTGGGGGAGCTTTGACCCTGGGCGTAAGATTTCCTTACTGCGGCTTTGTTGGTGATGAGCTTTCTTCGGCCAGGCTGAATGCCATTTCCCGTCGACTCGACTTTGATTGGTCGATTTTGAACAATTTCTTGATTCACTTCAAGAGAGATCGATTGAATATCAATGGGATTACTGATTTGAAAGTTGTTTTCAAAAGTTTGTAAAAACTAAATGAAAAAGTTGGTTTGTAGGGTTTTGGTATTCAGTTTTAAATGTGCACAAACCTCGATTTTGGATGCTTCATGAGCCGTATAAGAAGAACCTTTAAGTACAATTGCTCTTTTCTGTTTTAGTGTCAGGACTCGTATAAAAGTCGAACAATTTGGGCTGGCATAGAAGTTAATTAAAGGAAGCAGGCAGTTCAGAGACTCACTAGTGTGTGCTTTTTTTCCCTTCTTTTTTTTCATTTTCTTATAGGATTGGATTAATTGCAAGTTAATGAAAGAGAAACAAATGTAAAATGAGTCACCGGAAAGAATTTGCACTACTATAACCTCAATCGTTAAATGGATTTCATTTTGCCACAAAATTCAATACTCCATCTTTAAGAAAACATTCAAATGTTGATTAGACGCATATTTTAAAATCAATTTGTTTAAACTAAGCATTCAAGCTTCAAATGTGATTAGCGGTCCCTTGTTTTGCCAAAGCGGTAAAAGGACTTTGAAGGCTTTAGAAGCAAAGTCCACCGACTACTAATTTTTCCTAATAACCCACAAACAGCCAAGACTATCAAGAGTTAACGAACTTTTATCGTACTACTAGAAATCAAGCAGGGCCACGCCGTGGGTAACAAGCTCCTTTGTGCAAAGTTGTATTTCAGCACCCCCATGGTTCGGGCCGCCTTTGTTTAAAGTTTAATTTTAGTATGCCCATGTTGCAGAAAAGTGTACTAATGTCCTAAAATGGCTACCTTATAATCGAGTGCCTTTGTATGGGGCACAACCTGCACACCCGCACAACGCAGCCCAGGGTCTGCGGAAGAGGCGACGACCCCGGGCGTATTAAGCGATGGGGCGCCAACAATAGGGACTAATAGGGCTTAAGCCCTGGGCTCCCAAGTGTCAAGGGCCCACAATGGGCATTTATCGTATAGCGTATAAGATATAATGTTTGTCATTCAACACCATTTCATAAATAAATATATTTCAACTCTGATTCTGATGTTATTAAAAATGAATTTTAAACCCCAATTTAAAGATTTGTAATCTAACAAAATATGGGGCGCCATTGGACTTCAATAAGCCCTAGGCCCCGAAAACCTAGATCCCCCCCAGGCACCAGATTCCTTTACAACAGCCCTGCCAGGGCCGGCTTAAGGCATGATTGAGTAGTGCAACTGCCTAGAGCAGTGTTTCCCAAACTTTTGGAGCTGCGGAGCCCTTCAAAAGCATACGAATTTTCACGGAGCCCCTAATCATTGTGTGCGGAGCCCCTAATCCTATTTTTACATACTTCTTTTATGTCTTTGAGGTATCTTGCGGAGCCCTTTGGGAAACGCTTGCCTAGAGTGCCAAAACGTATAGGGTGCATTTAATGCATCCCAAGGTTAGCCCCAAAAAGATCTATTTTAGTTTTCATGAACTCAAAACAATGTCTGAACTAGCGAAGCAGTTCGACGTACGGTAGTTGCAGCCTATGAGGTCGATGTATCACGGCGTCCTCAGGGATGAGTAAAATCTAAACAGCCACAGCGGATAATTTTTCTGAACTACCGTAATCGGTCCTTCACACGCTGTTAACCATTGTCTTCAGTCAGTACTGCTTTTTAAGTAGCTATTGGCGTGTTAATTGTGTGTTAACAGCGTTGACTGAAGAATGCAAGCGTTTACAGCTTTGGATGACCATTCAGGGTCGAAAAGCGTTGTTGTTTTGATTAAAAGGAAATAAATGTGCAGCTTTTGGAAGCCGTAAATCATACAAACTGTCATAGTAAAGCAAGTCTATTGTAAAATTTGTATTAAATGGATTGGTTGACGTTTCGAGCGTTATCCGAAGGCAATCTTTGGAAACATTCTGACAAAGTTTGGTGCTGATGTGTAGTATATTTGAGTTTACTGCGCAAGTCGATCGCTTGCTGCAGATGATCGAGGTACAAATTGAGAAAAACCCCCTGAGGAATGGAATGGAATTGTGGCAATCCTTCCTTACAAACATCTGTTGGGTGTGATTGACAGGCACGCTGGCAGGATGACAGGTGCAAGGTTAGCGTGGAGAGTGCCAAATCAATAGATGCTTCCTGATTTTCCAAACTCTCCTACCGTCATCACCTCTCTGAATTTACATGCGGAGCCGTTGGAAGGAGTTAATTTCGCTTCTTTTATTGACTCCCGCCGACCGGACTCAATTGAAGAAAAAGCGAGGACAAAAATTGTTACCGCAGCACATAAATTTTATTGGCTATTTGTCAAAAAAAAGAGAGATATGATTGATTGTGGTGAAATGAAAGCCAAGGAGGATACATCTATACACTTCCCCTCCATAAATCGATTGGTAAGACCGGGGGTTGCCCATCGGAAAAGTGTTCTCGTCGATGGGCACTTCCCCGCTCCACCTCTTTCCCCGCCTTCGTTCCCGCCTTGCTTCCACTCAATCGTTTGTTGTGCTCTTCCTTGTTTGATCTTGGCACTGGGTGACAGCAATTGCTAATAATTAAAGAAAATAACGTCGAAATGTGTTTATAAACTCCGTTCTTTTTAGGAGTAGTCACCCGGCACAGCAGGCACGCTTTTCAAATGCATAAAATTAAATATTGCGATTTTTTTTGCGATTTGCGATTTTTTGCGATTTTCGAATTGCGATTTTTTTGATTTGCGATTTGCGGTTTTTGGATTTGCGATTTTTTTGTCGATTTGCGATTTTTTTTGTCGATTTGCGATTTTGGATTTGCAATTTTTTGTCGATTTGCGATTTTGGATTTGCGATTTTTTGTCGATTTGCGATTTGGGATTTGCGATTTTTTGTCGATTTGCGATTGGATTTGCGATTTTTTTGTCGATTTGCGATTGGATTTGCGATTTTTTTGTCGATTTGCGATTTGCGATGGCTTACGTTAGGCCGCTTATTTATTAATTACTTAGCGTAAATCGTATCTGCGGGCTTATTGTTGCGTACACACACCGCAAACGTTAAACAGCTTGCAGATGACCATAGTTAGTTGTTTATTTAGTGAATAACTTTGCGGCTTTCATTCATACTCTACTGAGCACTTTGTTTTGCACTTTTACTTGATAAATGGCACTCGCTCGTTTCATTTTACACGCCATTTGCCCGTTTTGATGTATCGTTAAACTTTAATGGGTTTACTTGAAAAATTCCTCTCAGGTGTGAACCTTGTTTTCTTTACCCACCTTCGGTGATTTACTCATTAATGAGTTTGCGACACGCGTGTAAATAAGTGTATGTGAAAAATTCACCAACAGATGCTCCTCTTCCCACTGACAGATACCCTGCACCCGAACTTGCGTCGTCCCGGCCCCCTTTTACTCATCAATGTTTACAAATCCATCGATTGGCGATAATGGGATTCCCAACGCATGAATATTGGACTGGAGGGTGCGCAAGAACTTCACTTAACTCGACAACAGGTGGTCAACAATCGACACACACGGGTCTGTCGGTTCTCATCCTTCAGGGCCCGGATCGGGACGGTAATTATGCCGATTTGGCAGCACCGAGGGGGAATATGGAGCCGCAATTCGAGTGCCGTCACCGGATGTTCTGATCGAGTTTGATTGAAGGGGGGCCTTGGATGTGGTCGCTCCTAATGGAGGTCGAGTGAAGGATCTTTTGTGGTTCGGTTGAAATGTAAAAGGGAAAAAGGGCGTTGTGTTTTCACTATTGATTAAATCGAATGCCAAAGAGCTATGTGTAATAAGATTGAAATTTTTATTGAAATGGGAGGAGGGTATTTCTTTTTTGATGTGACCGCACTGGGGTTTCTTTTATTGATGGAATTTGTAAGATGATGATGATGATGATGATGATGATGATTATTTGTTTTCATTTTCTTTCTTGTTGGTGGGTTGGAAGGGTTGGGCGGGGTAAGGAATGTGATGGAATAAGGAAAAGAATTTTAGGGAGTTTATTGATGAATTTCTTTTGTGAGCGAACAGGAAGATAATTATTCAATTGACACGTTCAAGGCTCATCGACAGGAAATTGCATTATGTAAGCATTATAACCTGGCCATGGTTAGTTTCTCGAGTGGGTTTAGTTTGGGGAGAGATTAGGAGACATGGGATGAATTTGGGTTGTTTGAATGGGAAATAATAAAGGTATACATAGCAAAAATTAGCTGGAATTACGTAAAGATTATCTGGAACCAAACTTAAAGTATCTAAAATTACGAAAAGGGTATCTAGAATCACACATAAAGTATCTAGAATTAAGTAAAAGTATCTAGAATTACGAAAAAGTTAGCTAGATTCGTAAAAAGCCTCTAGAATTACGTAAAAATTAGCTGTGATTACGTAAAATGTAGCTAGAATTACGAAAAAGTTAGCTACAATCACGTAAAAATTACCTAGATTTACGTTAAAAAGTAGCTAGATTTACGTAAAAATTAGCTAGAATTACGTAAAAATTAGCTAGAATTACGAGAAAGTTAGTTAGAATTACGAAAAGTTAGCTAGATTTACGTAAAAATTAGCTAGATTTACGTAACAGTTAGCTAGAATTACGTAAAAATTAGCTAGATTTACGTAAAAAATTAGCTAGATTTACGTAAAAAGTTAGCTAAATTTACGTAAAAATTAGCTAGATTTACGTAAAACTGAGCTATTTTGCAAACTGAACTAGAATTGCACAAAATGCTAAAATCGTACTTTTTGCTAATTGTAGCTAACGCTAACTTGGATAGTTTTCAGCCTAAATTAGATAATAACATCTAAGGAAATGCTATCCCCACAGCTGTTTGCACAACTAATTTCAGCACTAATTGCTTGTTTAGTTAATATTTGAAAGCAGTGGCCAGCACCAGTTTCGTCTAGCGAAGTGATAAAAAGTGCTACTTATTGCGTGTGCTGGTCTACACAAGAGCATATAATGGTTTATTCTTGGCCTGAATTGATTTTTGTTTTTGTTAAATTGTTATTACCGGTAATGTTTTTAATGCACCTTATATGGCCGCGTAGTAAGCGAGCACGCAAAAATATCTCAATGGTTGTCAGTCACAGACAATGAGAGGAAGGGGAAACGAATGTGACACGATAATGAGGGGGGTGTTGGTAGTGGTGACTGGTAATGGTGTGACTGTCCCTTTGGGCAAGGCAGCTGATGCAGACAGGAAGCTTGTAAACAATTTCTTAGCTCGCCATGACCAGCTGCTCTGACTATATATAGGAGGACACGACACTTGCTTGGCTAGTTTATATGGATTTATGCTATTGATTCTACCGACTCCGACTTAAAAACAAATTTTAAATACGAACAAAAAATGCAACGAGCTTTTAATCGATGCAATTGATTTTAAGCGTTTAGAAAAACGTAACGCCGGAATTTTTGTAATTTTTTCTCGTTCTGCGCCGTCTTGTTAAGTTGCTAAACATAGAAATTGGCTTAGTCTGCAAGCACGACGGAAATGCTCACTTCATTCTCGACTAAATTTAGTTTCGCTCAAATGAATGATGAGAATAAAAGCGAAATGTTATTTTATCCACTTTTCGCGCTGTGTTTTTGACCTTGGGTCGAATTTATAATTTGCTTGTCAGTTTGCATCTGCTCTCTTCACCTGCTCGTAAAGAGAGAGAGATGGCAGGCGTTGGGTTTTGAGGTGTGGAGAGTGAGAAGGGGGGTTATTGCTCTTATCCACTGCCCACCTGGAGTCTGGTGGGAGGGGGCTTTAAACAACTGGCGCGTGGCGCAGCTGCCAAGGGTGCAGCGGTGCAGCGTGAGGTAACAACCGGCTTCGAATAACAATACAAAAAGGTAAAACCGGGATAGGTTTGCGACCAGTGATAAGGATTTGGACCGCGTAGGATTGACACAGGTACCGAAGAAGTATAAACGAAAAAGACGTCAACGCGGAAGAAACGCGTAAACTGTTAGATATTGGTGTTATACGAGAATCTGAGAGCCCAAATAACATTTTGTACAAAAAGTTATAAAATTTTTAATTTAATAAAAAATAATTTAGAAAAACCTACCGGAAAGCGTGAGAAGACACCAAAGCACTAGGGTGGTTGCCAATGAGGTTTTGCAGTCGGTTGCCAGTGTTGTAGCATTTCTCCTCTCCCTTTTACACAGTCCATAGCAAAGTTGTGTCAAGGGTATCCAGTGCATAGTGTGGGATTGGGGTGGAGTGTGCGACGCGCTCAGCCACTCGCCCGGTACCCGTCTGATGCCACTGGGACCCGCATCTCTGCCTCGTTCCTCCGCCGTGCTGCGCTCGAGTCGGGATGTGGCCACCTGGTCTTGGCTGAGGTTGGCGCGTGCACCGACCGAGGGCTCTAGCTGTCTTCCCGGCATGCTCGGTCAGTCGGTTGTGGTGCGGCATGTGCGAGCGATGGACGGGCGAGGGCGGGCGAGGCTGGTGGCGCCGTCTCGTGGGTGATTGGTGAATTATTGCGATGGTTTGAATTCAATTGGGGTTTGGTCGGTTTGATGTGTTGACAGTTTGGTCGAACGTGGTTTGGCCAAGGGATTACCTCAATGACTTTAACTAAATTAATGGTAAATAAGTTACAATTAGTGGAATTTGTTTTAATTACCGCAAAGTCAATGCGATTAAAGGATTTAAATTTTTTTATTTAAATTTTTAATGAATAATTAGAATTTTGTGCGATTTGGTTTAAAATCTAAGAAAAAAAGGTATTTTGGGTGATTTTTTGGGTGTTAGAATTGTGGGGTGTTGGGTGATTTGAATTTTTTTTGGTAAGTTCGGGGCGTTTAGTTTGGCGGGTGGCCGCTAGTGCGGCGCAGTGTGCGTTTAAGTTGTTGAGGAAACGGAGAGTGCTGGGAGGTGCACCCGTCTGCGGAAGCTAGAAGGGAGTCTGTGCAGCGTGACTGGGCCATGAGATTCAAGTGCGAGAGGTGTGCGCCGAGCTCTTCGGATAGATGTCACACGTCTCTGACTCGTGATCGATACCAATGACAAATTTGTGATTTTTTTTTTTTTTTACTCTGCCGGACCACGCTTTTCAACTCGAAAATCAAGATCCGTGTGGAAATCAAGAAAACTGAAAAGGGAAGAAAACATTTTTTAGCCGACCATGAGGGTTAGTGGACCCACAACACTGCTATTCGTAGTCTTGATCAACGCTGTCATCCACGTGGTGTCATCGTTCTCAACGACTGGTGAGTACAACTTGGTGACCCCCCGCTGTCTCAATTGTCCGAATATTAAGGGGATGGTTAATTGGGTCGGGTGCTCAGAAATGATGTCATTTGTTCTGATTTTAGTAGTTAGAATTGAGTAGATGTTTAATGAATTTGGTATTTGGTAAAAATTGGGTTTTTGGTATTTTGGAAAAATTGCGTTTTTGGTTTTTGGTTAAAATTTGGTTTTTGGTATTTTGGAAAAATTCTTTTTTTGGTATTTTGGAAAAATTCTTTTTTTGGTATTTTGGAAAAATTCGGTTTTTGGTATTTTGTGAAAAAAAAATTGGGTATGAGGTGTGAATTTTGTTTTTGGTATTTGCGAAAAATTGGGTAAGTGCAGAAAATTTGGGTTTTGGTATTTGAGAAAAATTGGGTACATGGTTAAAATTTTTTTTTTGGTATTTGGGAAAAATTGGGTATTTGGTATTCGGTAAATATTCGGTTTGTTTTTCGGGTTTGTCTAGTGTCTGGTAGGTGGGTTTTGTGCTAGCCAGTTTATTTTAAAACCTTTTCCTAATATAGTCGCTTGAAGATAAAGTAATTGAAACGTTCCAAGTAAACATTCGACTCGTTCTAGAATTGAAAAATTAATGAACAAGATCTTGTAGCACTAATTGCACAGCTGTTAGTCGGGTCCACCTGTCGTTTATTATGCAAAGGTGAGCAGCTGCTACTCAAACCAAAGACGTTCGCTTAGTGCGGCTACTGCTTTACTCGTTAGCCGAAAGTGAAAAAAACCTTTTGTCCACTAAAAGTCGTCGATAACGAGAAGAAATTATCTTGTGATTTCGTTAGTTTTGGCGACCTGTCAACCATCTACACTTGGGTTATCAGCGAACTGAGAGAGGAAACGAACGGATGATAAATCACTTGGTCTTTTTTTTTCCTTCTCGTCTCGCGGTAAGAGAAAACGAGCAAAAAGAATAAGTAAATAAAGTGTGGGAGAAATGGGGAATCGATGTGTTTTCAAGTTGAAAAGTGGCAAGTGCGGAAAATATGTTTAAAACGGTGTAAGACGAGGCTATTTGTGTGTCTGTTTTGATTAAAGGGTTTGTAGGATATGTGTGGAAAGAGAGATAAGTGTTTAAAGAAAGTTGGTGGATGTTTATTTAAATGAAGGACCTTGTCTGGATTTGTCTATTTATAAGTTGGGTTTCTCTTGGCGCAATACTAAGTTTGGAGATTCGTTTAACCTCCCAAAATAAACTCAATTGGCCTCTATTTCGATGCATCATCCCTTAACTCATCTTCAAAGACGCCCTGAACTCAACTTCCTCTATCGAAATTTGTACCAATTTTAACAACAAATATTTGTTACTTCCTTTACACTTTTTTTCACTTCTTTTTTTAGATGTGTTGGGTTGTGGTGGACCAACTTGTGGACTATTTTTAAGAACTGGTGTGTTGTGTTTGTTACAACAGTTTTTTTTTTGGAATGTTGGGTTGGGGTCAACATTTTACTTTGTTTTAGAAATGTTGTGTTTTATTTTATACGTAAATTCTAGAGCTGTTGTGTTGAGGTTTATTCACTTTTTTAAACTCTTTTGAACTCTTGTTCTATTTTTTTCTCCAGTTTTTTACCTTTTTTTAGAATTGTTGTGTTGTGTTCTATTTTTCCTCCAGTTTAAAAAAATAATAATTTAGAACTGTTGTGTTGTGTTCTATTTTTTTATTTCCAGTTTTCCACTTTTTGTTAGAACTGTTCTGTTGTGTTCTATTTTTTCTCCAGTTTAAAAAATAATAATTTAGAACTGTTGTGTTGTGTTCTATTTTTCCTCCAGTTTAAAAAATAATAATTTAGAACTGTTGTGTTGTGTTCTATTTTTTTATTTCCAGTTTTTCACTTTTTTTTAGAACTGTTGTGTTGTGTTCTATTTTTTTATTTCCAGTTTTTCACTTTTTTTTAGAACTGTTGTGTTGTGTTCTATTTTTCCTCCAGTTTAAAAAATAATAATTTAGAACTGTTGTGTTGTGTTCTATTTTTCCTCTAGTTTAAAAAATAATAATTTAGAACTGTTGTGTTGTGTTCTATTTTTTTTCCAGTTTAAAAATAATAATTTAGAACTTGTGTTGTGTTCTATTTCTATCTCCAGTTTTTCACTTTTTCATTTAGAACTGATGTGTTGTGTTTCATTCTTCTCCAGTTTTTCACCTTTTTTTAGAATTGTTGTGTTGTGTTTTATTTTTCCTCCAGTTTAAAAATATTTCCCCCAACTGTTTTTCAACTGTTATGTTGACCCAACTATTACACCTTATTTTATGAAAACTTTTGCGTTGTGTTTAACCTCATTTCTCTTCTTCCATTTCTTTTTAGAACTAGACGTATATTAATTTCTCTCGTGTTGTGTCATGGCATCCTGTGGAATTCTGATACCGTTCCACAAAGAATAATTCACTAGGAAGTTTCTGAGCCTGGATTTAAAAGAATCACTGCATGCTCGATTTGTTGGAAAGAAAAATGTATTTTTTTTTTTTGGGAAGTTGGGATGGCAGGGTAAAGGGTGGTTGGTGAGGTGGTCCGTTGAACATCCGGCGTTTGTCGTGGGATTTGGATGTAATGGCCAATGGCAATCATTAAATGAGTTATCCGAGTGAGACACGCGAGGTGAATGCCGGTGAGATTTGGAGTAAAAAGTTGTGGTCGTTTTTACTTTCTTTTTTCTTTTTTTCTTTTTCTTGTTGTCTGGAGAAAGAACTGCACACTGCACACAATCACAACGAAACGAAGTGACATTCATTTTTTTTCTTTGTCATCAATATTTATAACGGAATTGAAATGCTGCACAAAATGAATTAATTCCAAGACAAGCAAAAAAATTATATCGGTGCATGTAAATTTAAAATAGTTCGTTAAATATTAATTTTTTTTTATTTTGAATAAATTCAGCTTACGCGTTGGAATTTTAATTAATATTCATATCCTCGAGAAAAATAAAAAAAAATAAATTTAAAAAAAAAACAAATATTTTGACTGGAAACAAAGCAAATTAATATTAAAAGGGCGCGAAATTATTTAAACTTTATATACAATACCATTTATAAAAATTTAAAGGTAGACGTGTTCCAGGTGGGAAATAGACCCTTCCTTCTTTCTGCCATACCCCATTGTGCAAAGCAGCTGCTTCATACATGCGGAGGGTCAGTGAGGCGTTTTCCTCTCTTCCTGCCTTCATCTGCTTCGTCCCATGGCCCCCCCACACCCCACTTCCTCTCTAATGGAAGTCAAACTGGGGTTGGGGTGTGTTGACACCTGCCTGGGTATCAAGAAACGCCAAAACGCAGGCGCAATTAGTCAATTTTTTGGTTTTAAATAATGAGAACGTTTCGTGATGATGAGCAAATTTTTATTTGTTTTTGAGAAACAAAAAACGGAGCTTTTCGAAACTTCTCTCTTGGGAACTTCCCAACGAACTTTTTCTTTTTTTCCTTTCCCCTTTTGGAACCGACCTTGTAAACCAGTTTCGGGTTTGGTGCACACACGACACTCGCAGCCCCCCAGGCTAAGGATATCCCATGGGACCTTGATTGAAGTCAAATTAATTACAACTGATTAATTTCCAATCTTTAATTGGAATTTAATGGAAAGCGTTGTATTAGGGGTACTAAGGCCTACTCTAATTTCTACTCTTTTGTTTTTTTTTTGTTGGTGTAAAGTTTCTCCACAAAAGTTCCTTGAAGAAAATTTGAAATTTGACTGATTTACTCACTTTCCTAAGGTCTATTTCTTCATTTTGGAGCCATTGTTTATTAAATAATGGTGTAAGTGTCGCGAATAATAAAAGATACTTGTGTTGCTGTGGAAAGAGACAACATGGTTATAACTTTGCTGAGTGCTGTTCATCTCAGATCCAAATGACCCATTATGTCCACATCTACTATGCGACATCTCTTGAATCTCTAATCTATATCCACATCCAGTCACTAGCTGGAAGCAATTGGTACCTAACACACTTTTTGCTTTTATTTGTGCTTAACAAGATACATCTTTTGCTTCTGATTTGCTAATTTTTTCTAATGGCTGCATGCAAGTTTTTTAGATCAATTGGATTAATTGTTGTTGTGAATAGTAGAAACAAACAATGATTGTAAATGATCAGTGTGGTGTATTGTTACAATGAATAAATGGCGGATGAGTGAATGCAGACAGTTTTCATTTCATGGTGAATTACAATAGACAACAAAGTTTATCGCCAAAATAACATAGCAATCTAACTAGGGGCGTAGCTACCATACCGCAGGCCCATGCGGTGCATGAGGGCTCATTAGTTTTGGGGGCCCTTCAATTTCCAATAAAAAAAAAATATTTTCGAAAATTATTTTTGGGAAATTTTTGTGTGGTAATTTTGGGGCCACAAAGGCGTATTTATG
>JAQIXU010001335.1:0-18322 GCA_034701245.1 Strigamia transsilvanica | reverse complement strand
CGGTGGCGCCACTGTACTCTGACGTTTGCATGACGTAGATCGAGCCTCACTAACATCAAAGGAACCGACACAGAGTTGCCATTCTGTATCTATTCTGTGATCTAACTTCACTGGAACCTACTGTAAGTTTGTACTCACCCTATCTGTTTCTCAAGTTGAATGTGAAAGAGCATCCTCAAAATTAAAAAATATAAAAAATAGATTAAGGAGTACTATGAAGCAAGCCAATTTGGAATCATTGATGTTAATAAATATTGAAAAGGATATTTTGGCTAATGCAAAACGAGAAGATATTATGGAGGAAATATTTATTTTGGCTACTGGAATTAAAAAATATTTGAATGGTTAATTTTAATTATGAACCGCTGTTTTGATTATATAATTACTTACTCATGTCAGTTATTGTTTGTAGTTTATTTGCATTTATATGAATAAAGTATAACTATGTCAACAAAACAATGGTTTTATTTTTGTAAAATTATTATTTATACTGATGAGAACTTATGGAACATATTATGGGATATGGGACCTACAAGGGCCGGCATATTCCCTTTCTGCCAGGGTCGATTTCATTTCCCAATCCGCCACTGGAGAAACTATATCAACAACAGGACATTCAGCAAACGATGAGAGAAAGAAATTACGCTTTGGCTAAAGAAAAGGAACTTTTAGAGATTGAGAAGAATAAACTGGAACGAAAAGAAGTCGAACGACGACGAACCCAAGCTGAAGCGGAGTTAAATCGAATAAGAGAAGTCGAACGACGATGGACCCGAGCTGAAGCAGAGTTAAATCAAACAAAAGAAGCATGGAGGCAGATGTCGCTTCAGATGCAAGAGAATGCCGCCAGATGTAAGAAGATGAAACAAACCCGAAAATCATCTTTAAAGCCACCAACAAGTCAAAGTAATTCTGATATGTCAACAAAGAATAAGTCAGAACAACCTTTGTGGAGACGTTTATCGGATGTGCATTTGAAATTACAGAAGGTGATCTCAGACACATTTGACGAAGCATTAGCTCAGATGAAGAAGCGAAAAGAAAACCCTGATTATGATGGTGAAATGGCATACTTGACATCTCCTGCAGAAATAAAGAGAGAAGAAGATTGGTCTGCATTACTGCGAGAAGAGAAACAATTAATGCGAGTCACGGCACAAATGTGCCAAAAGGAACAAAATTTGAAATTGGCAAAAGAAAAAGAAGTACGTCACCAGTAGAACAGAATGGACAACACCGATTAACACATTTGCAAATGGATCGACACAAGAGCTCAGTATTCAATCAAGCTAAGCGAACTAGTGACTACAGAGGAGCCTATCCACAGGACACCTTAGAACAGATTCAACAAAGAACAGATCAGAAGATACTTCTTTGGTTGAAGAACTTGTTGTAATGATCAGAGTTATAGTGTGTTATGTATTTAATAAAGTTCATTCACGATGTAGTTTGCCAAACTTGCTCGATATTTATTATAATGTGCACATGTCATAACTTGCATGGTTACATGCATCAATTTTACAGTGACTCTTTCGATCGTTTATAAAAACCCAAAAACGTTCTACATTTCTCGATGGTTTCTTATTTCTTACAATGCCATTTTTATGTGTGTTATTATACAATTCAACAAAACACGCGCATGCGTTTTACCGAACTCTTACGATAGATTTCGACACTACAACTCTGATCATTACATCTCCCCAGAACATTTAGACAGAGTCTAATTTTCTTCCTTCGTCTGGTCCCTCTCCAACGGCATTTTCAGTGAGCTCCCATTTAGAAGCACCATAACCTGTTGCTGCTGTTGTGTTTGAATGTTGCGTTGCTGCTGTTGTGTTGTGTTGTACTGTTGCACATTGATGTCCACTCCTGACTCCGGTACCCAGTTTATAGGTACTGTCCGCTGATTGGACGTTAGATTCATTACGGGGGCGTTGTCCCCTTTCCGGTTGTTGACCGGTGTCCGGTCTAATGCAGACCCATGCAAGGTGTCCTACACCCCCACATCGAAAATCTTTTACGGCTACAAATGGACAAGGTGTTCCGTTGTGATCACCGCCACATTTACCTGCCAGTTGGGCAGTCGTCCTACTTAGACGATTGACGCTAAAACCTGCGCCCGGCGCAAATTGTTGGCCTCTTGGTCTACCCCTACTGGGTCCGCCGTATATACTACCCCCGGACCCTGCTGCTGGGTATCGTTGGAGTTGTATCTCAACTTGGTATATTTCCAAAAAACGCAGGAGCAACTCATCATTCACCCCGAAAATAAATTGCATTGAAATGGCTTCGCCATTCGTTTCTTCTGATGAGAATCTGCCCATTCTGTTATTATATTTTTGGTCTTGTAACTGGTTTTGCAATGACTCTAGCAAAGCATTCACCACTCCAGGATGAGATTCGAGCATCCTTTGGATGCCCTTACTAGTGGTACATTTTTTACTTCCAATTTGTGGCACTTGATTTTCTTTCAAATCGTCTCCTTGTTTCTTCCCCAGCAGTTGTACTGAATCGACTGGACTAGCAAAGGTGGTGCGGTTGATTCTTGGGAAACCGTTTTCATCAAACTGTTTATTTGGTTTGAACACAATCGTTTCAGAAACAGGCTGACCAATAGGTTGTTCCCGTGTTACTGAAACGACAGCAGTGCGAATATCGTACAGCTTTTTATCGAAACCCGAATATGCGGCCGTTTTCCTTTCCGCGTCATCTTTCCTCGCATTCGAATTAGTGATGTGATTGACCGAGAAGACCGAACGTGAAGAAATGATTTCATGGCCGACTTGTTCCACTATTGTTGTGTTGTAACGAAGACAAAACGCCTTTAACTTCTGTTCTTTTGACGTTTTGCTACTGCTGTTCAAACCCATCTGTTTCGATAATTTAGATAAATAATCTTCTTGCTGAGTGGTGGCACTCTGCATTCGCACGTAGAAAACCCTCGCTGTGGGACACAGTTGCCCATGTGTCACCTATGAGTTCCATGCGCATCTGCACCTCAATTTCGGAATGTAGAATAGATAATTCTAAGTCTTTTGTTTCTTTGATACCAAACACCAATTTGATGCTATCTTGAATCTCTTTAACGCTTTCTAATTCTCGGGCGTATTGTTGATGGACGGCAGTCGATTCGGCCAAATATTGTTCTTTAAGCATCTTTACTTGTACCTTGTGCAGTTCTGTGACTTCTTTTAAACTCAACTCTATGCTCATCTTTTTCAGTGCTTCCATTTTGATTTCAAGGTCCTTCACTACACCTGTATGTCCTTTATGCAATTTTACAGTGGCCCTTTGGTGTTGCACTTCACCATTTTTAGCAAATTTTTGACGCTCTACGTATATAGATGCAAAGAGTGGTATCAATATTGAATATTAAACTAAAATAGAAAAAAGGAGACTAGCTACTGTACGTATCCTTAAACCCGAATCGAGTCAAATTGCCGTCAGCTGGGTGAGTTCGAATCCTCAATACGTAACCCGTCGCCAACTTGTTATGTATTTAATAAAGTTCATTCACGATGTAGTTTGCCAAACTTGCTCGATATTTATTATAATGTGCACATGTCATAACTTGCATGGTTACATGCATCAATTTTACAGTGACTCTTTCGATCGTTTATAAAAACCCAAAAACGTTCTACATTTCTCGATGGTTTCTTATTTCTTACAATGCCATTTTTATGTGTGTTATTATACAATTCAACAAAACGCGCGCATGCGTTTTACCGAACTCTTACGATAGATTTCGACAATACAACTCTGATCATTACACTTGTCACCAACAGCAGGGACGTCAAGCTGCAAGAGACAACATGCAAGTAACATTCAGCTATGCAAACATCCTCTACACTAGAACGAGATCAAACATCCAGAGCGAACGTATTCGCAACATCTAGAACAGTTGCTGAAGATAAAACGCAAGGCAAAGAACTGCCAAAACAAAGGAATAATTTTAAAGTCAAATTGGACAGCAAAGGACAACCAACATGTATTGTTTCAACATTACAACTGAAGCAACGGCTCAGCAAGGAGCAACGACCGATAAATTACCACAACGTTGTAATTCGAACTTTATTGGTAAAAAAACAGCTCGGAATCAGAGTAACCAAAAGTCTACAAATCCTAGAATTACGCACGTGGAAAGCACCAAGAGATCAAAGCCACGTAATCCCAATAGCAAAGCACCAATTGCCATTATCAGAAAATCACTCAGCAGATCAGCAAATACAAAATTATCAGAATGGTTCTTAACCAGTAGTAGTTCCAACTATCAAAACAACTGAGTCTACAAGTGATGTGAACACATCAATGTCTTCTGTTGAGTTAGTGAAAAGCAACATTAGGGCAAAACTAAATAAAGTGACAGTTGTGAGTTTGCCAACAGACCTGAAACTTTCCAAAAGAAAACCACCACAAAAGAAAAAAGATATGTTCACATTACTGGAGTTACCAAAGCAATACTCGTCCACAAATAACAGTCATCTAAAGCAAAGTGTATCCTTGAAGCCTATTGACAATGTTGTGCAGCTAAATATGGATGTCACAGCCGCCCGTCAGGTGGAGCAGCACGGGAACGCAGAATTGGACAAAGCAAGCAATGAGAAATTGATAAAATCGACATGTCCAGTTCAAACTGAACTAAAAGCAGCATTTCGAAAATCAGATTATAATAAACATCTGGTTCGAGAGACCAAAATTATTAAATGACAGCTGCAAAGAGTCATCAAACAACTCTTGAACTACAAAGATGATAAATTGGATGCAGAGCCAGGAATCATGTGCCAGAGATTTATCCTAAACACCAGAACCATGCGTTATAGGGATCTCATCTTGGCCATCTGCCTATTTTATTAAAACTCTTAAGAGTATTCTCGAATACGCAATGCCCGAAGATTTACAAGACATTAAAAACATCATTAAGGATTGTAATCTTCGATTGGATATGACCAACCAAACTCTTTCAACCAGGAACACCTTGGCTGGATCGAAGAAGCAAATAAATGATACCTGTCAAGAACTGACAACGTCCGACAAGAGTAAGGTTGTGACAGGAAGTCAACATCACAATGGTTCAGAATTAAGGAACAAAACCAACCAATCACCAGAGGCCTTTACAGAAACATTTCTGAAAATGATTATAAACATCGCATCACTAGGCAGAGCCTGTTGCAAAAAGATGATAACAAGTTCTCCATCAGCAGCAGACCATCTTAAGATGTCGATTGGAAGAAAGAATCAAACTCCAGAACAAAAACAGAAACGATGCTGACAAATGTACTGACACACAATGCGCGTAGTCAGACATCAATATGGAAAATTGACCCTCAGAATTGGCAAAAGTTCATGCACAATTTCACAAGTAACATGAACAACGAATTTCCATACGTTGCAACAATTATCAAGGACTTACACAAACAGGTCAAGAGTTTTGAATTGGACGTACAATTTAAGATCTGTCCAGTACTGCAGTTGATGTTGCATTAAAGCGATACTATGTCTAATGTAACCAGTGGAACTTTGGTTAGCAGAGTAGTCGGAGAAACCAACCCCTTTTGGAAGACACCAACGACCCAGGAAGCCACCAAGCCATTGGAGAAATCAAAGAGAGGTCGCATGTTCAGTCCAGCTAAATTAACAGATTGGCCACCACGCAGACCAGAGTCAAACCTTAGAGGTTGGACCTGAAGATTGCAGTGACAATGCAGACATGGACAACATCCTACTCACAGATTTAGTATGCACCATCCTAATTCCTGACTCCAGAGACCGGAGTTGTCAGGAAACAGAAGAATGGATTGTACGATCAGAAAGACTAGCCAACTCTTCAGACGATAATAATTTTAAAGATGACAATCTAGTGCCCGAAACATTTCTGAAAAAAGAGAAGCTGGCAAAAGTAAAATGAAATAACAAAGTGGATAGGGTTTCTGTTTTCCCGCCTTTCCACGGTTCCCAGTACCAAAATGACCGGTAATCCCCGGAAATCGCTACTCCCGGTACCAAAAACCACTAGCTAAAAATGGCCGTTTTCGACAGAAAATGGCTAAAAATGACTAAAAATGGACGTTTTCGTACAAAAAAGCCATTTTTAGCCATTTTCCAATGAAAAAATAAGGCAATAATTTTATAAAATTTATTTATTTATTATTCTTATTCCAATTGGTTATGCCACGAATAATAAATCCATTTTGGGCTGCCATCTGCGACACAATTTCAGCTAAAGTTTTTTGTTTTGAAAATTGAAATAGAGTTGGCTGTTTGTGCAAAACTGTAGAAGTTGCAACTGCACTAGCATTCTCAGAAGTCTCTACAACTTTCCTTTTTTTAAATATTTATCGAATGCATTTCCAAATGCTTAATAAGCCCACTGGTTGAAGAACCCTTGCATTTAATTTTTGCCGTACAGGTCTCGCATTCTGCTTTTTCAGAATTAATCTTGTCGAAATGTTTCCAAACTTCTGATCTCTGAGACATGGTGGGTGACGATGACGAAGGCGAAATGGCAATTACGAAGGCGGATTGACGATTACGAAGGTGAGGACGAGGTGAAGCGACCTTGATTCAAAATTTCAAAGTGTAATACGGCAAATTCGTCATGTAACGTTTCACTGTCGTACCCGTGGACAATCGGAAAATAAGACTGTCTCCTTCCCGGAAAATGAAGATATTAACTCAGGACAACAAATTAACTCTTTATTAAAAAGGGGGGAGAAGGTGGTAAAAAAGCAGTCTGAAAAGAAGCGAAAAGATAACGAAACAAATCCTATTGCTTCAGATGAACGATCTGGCCCAAAATCCAAATTAAGGGACCGATCAAAAATTCAAAAATCACACTGTTACTAAAAAAAGACAGAAAATGACGCCACTCGGAAATCCAGAGATGGACGACGTCACACAACATATGAGCACCAGTGCACTCTGGTAGATCAACATCAGAAATCGGAGAGTCACCATCTCATTCGCGAGTATTGTGAAACCACTGAATTTTGCAAATTTTGGAGGACCAGAAACAAATGGAAGTGGAAAAGGCGCACCTTCAGTGGACAACCAATGCCTAGTCATCGGCCAGCAGGATCATCAAGTTGGCGGTACCAACCAATTTCCCAGAGGCGTCCATGATCCATGAATACATCAATAGCGAGTGCCATGCTGTTTGGTCAGCTGTTGAGTGGACTTGTGGCTTCACCTCCTGAACCATGAACCATAGCAACGAGTAACTAGCATAAGGGTAGTCTCAGGATAACCCATTTCCTTTCAATTAAAAAGGGGGAAGTGTGGTGACCCCAAGGATCACTGAGGTTGTCCCTTGAAATTGTTTAGTTGTTTTAAAGAAAAAAAAATTCTTTATATGAAATGTGTAAAGAAATATTTCTTATGAGGTCGATAATTAGGGAGTTGCCTTGGTAATTCCTCAACAATGAGAGTTTCTTAGCTTACCATAAATGTAAAAGGAAAGAATTTCCCAACAATGTAGGATACAAATAGAATAATATTTTGACAAGCATTTCTCATAGGGGCAACAATGATAGGGAGTTGCCATGGTGATTACACTTTTTGCTAAGTGCACAGGATGCAAGATTTCCTGTGTAGGAAAATAATAAAATGTAGTCAGTCTGAAACCAACCCTAAACCTGTGTACATGTCATCAACAATCACTCCTTTGAGAATAATGAAAACCATTGGATTGATAGATGAGAGTTACAACACCTTCAGAGTCCAGATTCACCCAGCTTGTCCGAAGTTTATCGCGACTAGCACCGATTGCATGAGCGAAGTAATTTGCATCACGAAGAAGAGCGCAATCGCCCCTTGAGAACCCGCGGCCTGTCACTATTGACGCTAAGGACAACCAGTTGACCAGCAGCAGCGAGGTCGAATTGGCCCTGTTCAGTAGCAGATCACGCCGCAACGACCTGTTAGGAGTAGTAACAGGTCACCGAATTATTACTCGCGACGAGAGCGAATAATTCACATAAGGTAGTAGCGTCACGTCATATTTTAAAGTTGCAGCACCCAATTGGACCAAACATCTGATAAAGGTTTTAACATTTATGTTTTTTCTTAACAGGATGAAACAGTTCATGTTTCTTTTTGTTTTGATTTTGGTATTTGTGATGAATGAAGCAGCGCAGCCCCAAATCTGTATATGGCAAGGAACAACCCCTAACCAAAGTTAAAAACCTCAAGAACAACTTGAAACTATGTGCTAAACCATTTGTGATGAATGAAGCAGCGCAGCCCCAAATCTGTATATGGCAAGGAACAACCCCTAACCTAAGTTAAAAACCTCAAGAACAACTTGAAACTATGTGCTAAACCATTACAATCTAAATGAATTCATAATTCAGTTTGGAGTGCAACCAGAAATCAAACATGTCCGCTCGAAGCGGGAGCCAATCACAGCACTCGAATCAAATTACAAAAACTTACATGAAAATCAAAAACAACTAGGGCGAAGAGATCCATCTGCCCCGCAATGAATTAGTACATGCCCAAATGATTTTTACAAAATTCATTGAAATAAAATTCTAAGAGACTGATGGCAGCCTTTAAACAAGTCAAAAAGTAAACAAACATTGCTTAATTATTCAAAATGGCGTTGAAACTCCAAAACCAAGCAAGGAGACTGAGTGACGTCATAACTAAGAAGCCAATAGCACTCAGCTCAAAGATGGCGGACGCAAAACATTCAACGTGAACGACACAACCAAAAAGCGCGTGTCAGCAACAAAATACAACAGCGATCGGGATCAAACCGACATTGATGGGACCCCAGACCAAGTGAGAGACAAGAAAAACTGTTGAACAGCCGCGGCCGCACCACAGCGACTCGTACAAGCGCGAAGGTGATCGGCGGGCACGAAACAACAACGATCGGTGCCAAAACGAACGATCAACGTGATTCAAAACGGCAAAACTGCTTGGAATCAACAAAAAACCATTGCAAGGTAAGAAAACAAGTAAACTACACGCATTAAGACTAAGAAATAACTAATCTGGACCATTTTTATCCCAACCAAAGCCAGCCATACCCGTTGCGACCTGGCCCTAAACGGACATCGAAATTCAAACTTCAAGCAAGGAATTTGGCTGGGAGACGATAAAAACGATCAGGCAACACATAAGGAACATTAATAAGGTAAGAAATTACATTAAGTAATACAACTTAAGCATTAATTGGGAGGAAATCACCAATGAATTACACAACAATTAAATTCATAACAAATAAAGCAATCAAAACCAATCGGAATTTTGTCCAATCAGAGTCGAGCCAGCAATCTTAGTGCCGCAGCAATAGTTCCCTCCACTTCTCAACCCTGACGTCACTCAGCGCAACCTCTACAACACATAGCTGATAAATGATGACGAATTCTCGGCCAGGGTTATAGTTGTACAAGGCCTGCCGACATCGTTTCGCATCTCGGTGCAAACAAAATATTCCGCCAATACCAAACCTGTTCAAAGTATAATCGAAGGTAATTGCTCACAATATAATCATATTACACAATATACAATTCACCTAATCCCAAGTCTTATTTGAATTGAATTTCTAAACACCACGGCCTACAGATTAGGACCCGGATGCTGTTTATCGCATGACACGCACATGAATAGCCTCGATCCAGCTCTTCCGACTCGATTGGATTCCGTTTTTCCTTTACAAAGTAAGTATAGATTATTAAACATTACAAAAGCAATAAATACAACTATTTCCATAGTGCAAATCAACTGAATTTCACACTTAAGCATTTATACATTACAATAGCCTCGAAACCATCATTTTATGGGAATAAACCATCTACCAGGACCGGACATAGACTGACGTCACTCGCCGTATCTGCGCCAGACTAAATGGAACAACCAATGACGTATTACATGGTATTACTCCCACTTTATTCCATAATGGTTGCCTTTTGTATTTGCCAGATCGTGACCCGTCTCCAAATGTTTATTACGGCCAGATACAACGACCACCCACCAATCCACCTTGCCAGATCACTTCCCAAGGTATGTGTCTTTAGTGGAAAACTATTAGATCGTCCCCAGCTATCGCAATTAATTCTATTTTCCGCATTAGACCGATATGACGACCATGTAAGCATCGCTAGGCTTACCGCTCGTGCGTATAACGACAATCGACATCATCACCGGCCGATCGCCAACATTCTAGCCCTGGATTACATTCTACAAGGTAAAATACAACCAACAAACAGTTTACACACATCAGTTAATCAATCCTTTTGTATTTCAATCCATCTCTAGCATTTCTAGATCGAAACTCGAACAGAAGATGGCGATTGCGTTTGTTTACGATAATGGCTACCACTGTATGACTCTTCTCATTTTACGGTGATCGATCTGCGGTTTTGACCCGGTAACTCAAAGTCAAATCGATCACTAAAGTATTCCTAAATGTTTTTTACCCTTTGATTTCTATTTCAGGCCATTTTCCCTGACCACGGCCGAGAAGCGCGAGTGAGAATTCGAATCATCGCCATTTTGATCGTTCTTGCATGCGTGTTGGCGTGCAGACAGGAATACAATATGGCACACAAGTTGTTTATGGCGTGTTGACGCAGTTTTCCGGAACCAGTGGGAGAGACTGGGCGAGTTGGGTCGAGAGATTTGACCAGTTTGTTTCACTTAATGAAGTACCGCCTGATAAACAGAAAGCTTTAATGCTCACGTCGATCGGGACCCCAATGTATGAAAAGTGTAAGAGAATGGTCTACCTAAAAGCTTTGGCTGCAGTTCCAAGAGAGGAATTAATGACGGTAATTACCAACCATTTTGCTGCATTGGACACCACGTATATGGAGCGTCAGAGGTTAGGGAGCCGCATACGGAAGCCTACTGACGGAGCTGAGAAGTATATCTGTTGGGTTTTTCTCCGAGCTATTTAGCTGTGCCAATGTGATTACCGTATTCAATTTGTCCTTTTGTTTTTATCGGTTGGCGCTTTCCAGCTACCGTAGTTCTGAGTTGTTATTGTTTACTTGGTTACTGTTTTGTTCTTCTCTTCTCTTTTTCCACACCAAGTGGAACATGTATTAAATGAAGTTCTTTTTTATGTTCACTGCCTCATGCCTTGGATTATCCTACAGAAATTGTACCCCTGCAATGTTATTTCTGGGGCGCCAACTTTATACGCATGTAGATCTAGTTAAACCGCGAGCGCGACCGACAGTAGAGGAGTATACGATGGTCAGAAGACATTTTGAACCCGGGCAGTCGGTCTGGTATCGCACTTTTCCCGAGTCCAAACCCCCGTGGAAGGCGGCCCGTGTGAATGAGAGACGTGGAGAAGTTGTTTACGAACTCCAGGATGTGGAAACGGGAAAGATAGTGATAAGACATTTGAATCAGATTCAGCGCAGGGGAGCTGACCCGGGCAGCGGGGCCCTGATTAAACCTCAAGCCGCGGTGGCGCGAAATTTACAGACTAACCTGCCAAGCCAAGTGGAGAATGAGGGTGAACCGGAGGTCTCGGACGACAATCTCCAACAACCGGAAGTGGTCCAGTAGGCGCGGCCAGGTGGAGGTCGTGTGCAAATTCCGGTGGATGTGGGTCAGCCGTTTGAACAGCAACTAGTGACACCGGTGCCAGTCCAACCGCAGGCTGTGCAGTTAACCGCGCAAGATCCAGTGTCGGACGGGCTAAGTGAACAAGCGCCGCAGATTGTGATGAGAGCGGTACTCGAGCATCCACTCACACCCGTGGTATCACGCGCCAAAAAAGAGACCAGAGCGCCTAGGGTGGATTACCGTGAGCCGTCGTCCGACGAGGAGGAGCAGAGCGAGCGAGACTTAATCCCTTATGAGCGGTCAAAGGTCACACGAAGGGGCGCTGTAAAGAAGACACGCGCAAGAGCTAAAGATCGAGTGGAGGCTGTCCCGGTGTCGTCGACTGCGCCCGTGCAGGTGGCTGTGCCAAGGGATTCTGCAGAGGTCACGGCGAGAGCAGCAGCAAGTGCGTTGGCGGAGCCGGGGACGTCTGCGCGCGAGCCGGTGGCAAGAGCAACGAGCGTGGCGCCGCAAGAGGAGAAGAATGATGAGCGGGCCCGCGTTTTGTTCGAGCGAATGATGTCCAAGAAAAAAGAGTCGAAATTATAAGGAGAGTAGCACATAGAAAAGAGAAAAATGGAAAAGAAAAATCAGCATCTAATCAAGGTAAACCCAGGTTATGATAATCTTTAATTCAAACAAAACATTGGTTATAATCAACTTTTTTTGGCAGAAGAAACTGCAACTACATCTCTTCCGTCAACATCAACTACATCTCTTCCATCAACATCAACTATATCTCTTCCCTCATTGCCTAGTGAAGACGCAGGACAGAAAGAGAAAACTGGAAGATGCTCGTGATTCATTTGCAAAGTCTCTAGTTGATGGGAAAAAAAAGAGAAAAAATGCAAGCTGAATAATGATGTTATGATTGAGAAAATTACAAAAAACAGAAATGATATGCTAGCAGAAATTGAATCACAAAAACTCAATTTCGAAAAGGAAAAATTTGAATTTGAAAAACAAGAAAAACAAGAAAACCAAAGACTTGAGAATAAAAAGATATCTGAAGAAAAAGATAAAGACCGAAAACATGCTTTGGAAATAAAGAGGATGGAACTGGAGTTTCAATTACAAATTGCCAAATTGCAATTTGACAATATAAAATGAATTAAAATCAAATTGTATCAGGTTTTACAGCTTTCTATAAACAGAGTGGACACAAAATCTACAAGAATTATCGGGTGGAATTGGAAATACAGGGGGAGCAAGTTTAACATTGCAGATATTGGTTGGGATTGGGCCTAACCAAACCTGCAGGACTTCAGATCTGTTCAGACCACACTGTACTTGGACCAACTTAAAAAACTTGTTTTGTAAATATTTTTAAAACAACCAATTAATGTAGAAATCTAAATTTCTCATTATAAAGTAGGTGTCTTATGCAGACCTTTCAGTTGCTCCCTGTAGAACCCTGTATCGCCAGACAGTCGGTAGCAGGTCTTTCAAAAATCCAAACTTAAGCATGGAGGAGGCTTATTCAGGGCAGGATTAAGGCTTGGGTGAGTGGGGGGTTCATGAATGTTCAGAGTGGACATTGTCATAATATTTTCAAGCAAAAAAAAAACTTTTGCAGATGGACAAATGCATGTTATTGGAAGTAAATTCATTTTGAGCTGAAAATTGTTTTGTATGTGTACCAGGGGGCGTTATGATCAGGGGCCACAGCAATAGTAGAGGTAGTATCAGTTTTCGAGATAGCTTCATCAATAAACCTATTACGTGTGTGAAACCCCTAAACCACGTAATAAAGTGGTGGAGATTGCGGATTTGAAAAAGACCCAAATTAATGGAATTACGGTCTCTATACCTAGTAGAAAATGAAAATTAGAAACTAGAATCTCTAGAAAAATCTAAAAATTAGGTAAAATTGCTAGAAATAATTGGAAAAACCATTATAAAAATTAGCTAAAGTATGAAATGATTAGAATATTTAGATTGAGTGAGGAGACAATTTGTTTAGAGAGTGAGATGACTCAGAATTTGGTGAATTTTGAAAATAATTTTGATTTTTGGTATGAATATTTAATTGGTTTAAAGGTTTAAATTTAGATATGAGTTTAAAATCTATGAATATTATATTAGTTGTTGATAATATGATTAAATTATTTGTAAATAGTTATGAATATAGAAAGACTTTTTGACAAATTTATAGAATAATGAATTATTTTCAACATAGTTGTGAATTTAGGTGTTGAATTTTGATAAAAATATTTAGTATTTGAATGGGATATATTGAATTTATGTGTATTAATATTTGATTTATTTTTCAGATAGTGTTATGATATATAGTGTTGTGCTACAGTATTGTGTTGTGTTAAGTGCATAGTGATATAGTGCTACGAACTATATTGCATTTATTTCATTGATTATAGTGGATAGCAAGCGCTATCTTTTACCACAGGTCGTAGCAGATTATTTGCTTGGACCTACTACACGTACAACGGCTTCAAAAGGTCCTAGTGCATCGAACGTCACTGATAGAAAGAGAAAGCCAATTCCTAAGGAAGTAGTTGAAACGCCAGAACAGAAACACATTAGAGTTTTGGACGATAAACTTCAGGATCTAGCCAATGCTAAAAATCTAGAAGAGGAATTAAAGGCAGAAAAGGACGTTGAGCATATTAAACAGTTATTACAAAACGAGGACATAAAGGCTGAACTGCCAGACAACATGGCTCAAGCTAATTTAGAGCAACTATTACAAGGACTTATAGTGCAGAAACGCAACCCAGTTGATTTCGATACTAAGACGGGAAATATAGACGAATGGATTATTGGCTACGAAGCAGTTATAGGCACGGATGATGAAAGGGTTAAACAATTGCCCTTGGTTCTAAAAGCTGATGCAGCATCTTGGTTCATCGAGCAACTGCAAGCCAATCCAGCCCGCACTTGGAACGACTGGAAGGATGAATTAAAGGAAAAGTTCCGTAGACGTATGGAAACTGTTCTGAATACTCTTCACGCATTAAAACACAAGAGTGGTCCGGTGATAGAGTATGTCAAAAAGGTACTCGCTTTATGTTCGTTTGCCCGTCCAGCACTATCAGAGACGCAAAAGATCAATTATGTATATCAAGGACTTAAGCCACAATTCAAGGATAAGATAGTGACACTATTCCCAACCTCACTAGCGGAGATGATCGAGCGTATTGAACTTTATGAAGCGCACGGGATAAAGGAGGACCCGTCGGAAGCTCTGTTGACCCTGATTAAGAAGGCTGTAGGAGACGAAAAGGTGACCTCAAAAATCAAAACTGGGGAAACACCACTCCTATATGCCGACTTGGTTGCAGAAAACCAACAACTTAAACAACAAATACTGCAGGGGGATACAGTGCAACCGGCGGTGAGCCCCATCTATTACCAAGGATATTGGTACACTCCAAGTTCCAACCAAAGCCAGTTTCAACAAGCAAGTTATCCAAAAGATAGAGCTGGGTTCCATCAACAGACCCCTCCCTATGGATTCTTTCACCAGCCAGATTGCGGATGTAATCCAAACCGAGGCCAAAATACATGGAACAATCAAAGTGATGGTAGTAATTACTACAGAGGCCAGAACAACTATCGCAGAGGCAGGTGGAATAATAGGCGTTGTAACAACAGACGACGAGGCGGCGGATATTGGAACAATAACAACAATAACAGCGGCAATAACAACAATAATAACAACAATAGCAATCGAGGCCAAGGCAGCAATAGAAGTCGTGGTCAGAATAATAGTGGAACAAACCGACAAAACAATGATTTGGAAAACTGATAGAGCAGCAAAGACAAGGAACCCAAAAACAACAGAGGCATCCAAAACACCAAAAACGCAGGAAGCAGAAATGTCGAAGGATTATCATAGTGGATTTGAACAATACTGACGAACTATTATCAATACCAATTACCATCGATGATATGGAAGTGAAAGGAGTCTTGGACTCGGGTGGTTACAGAAACATAATTAGCGAGGAACTTGCCTCTACGTTACAATTAGAGCGCAAAGATAGTTCCCATATTAAGTTACGAGTAATCAATAATGCTCTTGTTTCCCCCGAGGGCCGGGCGACGATCACTATTCATATTGGACAATTAGAATATACCATCGAGGTGTTGATAGTGGAAGGATTTGGACACCAATTACTACTCGGTGATCCATTTTTGAAGATGGCGAAATGCGTTTTGGATTATGACCGACAGAAAGTCTTTATCAGCCGCGCAAGAGAACATCAGGAAGTGTTCTCAATGCCAAAGAACTTTGTCAACCACAACTTCATTGCACGAGTAACAAAAGCAGGCAGGTGGAGATTTTGCGTTGATTGGAGACGACTAAATGCGATTACTAAGAAAATGGTTTACCCTCTTCCCAGAATAGATGACACGTTAGATCAGTTGTCAGGAACAAAATATTTTACGATGATGGATCTTATTTCAGGATATTTCCAAGTCGAAATAGACGAAAGGGATAAGGAGAAAACCGCGTTTACAACGTCTGCCGGTCACTACGAGTTCAACATGTTAGGCATGGGCCTTTGCAACAGCCCAGCCGCTTTTCAAAAGTTAATGAACAAAGTGCTTGGTAACCTCCTAGGAAAAGTGTGTATAGCGTACATAGATGATCTGATCATATTTTCCAAGACTTTTGACCAACATTTGATAGATGTGGAGAATGTGTTTGAAAAGCGTAGGCAAGCCAATCTTAAAGTCAAGCTTAGTAAATGTACGTTTGCCACTGACTCTGTACGATATTTGGGCCACATAGTTGATTCGGAGGGAATATCACCTGACTCGAAATTTAGAAGCTGTGGCGAAGTTCGCAAAGCCAACAACAGTCGAACTATTGAGAGGATTTTTGGGATTGTGCAGTTATTATAGGAAATTCATTGCCAATTTTGCTGACATCTCAAAACCTCTAGTGAACTTAACAAAGAAAGACGAAAAGTTTGACTGGGGACCGCCACATGATGAAGCATTTTACAAACTACGTACAGCCCTGATAATGGTGCCAGTTCTTGCCCATCCTGACTTCAGCAAACCCTTCATGCTTTCTACAGATGCAAGCGCGTACGGACTTGGAGTTGTGTTGAAGCAAAAGATTAACAACAAGGAAAACGTGAATGCCTATGGCAGTAGACTGTTAAGTAAAGCAGAGCAAAATTATTCAGCTACTGAAAGAGAATGTTTAGCTATCATATTTGCCATCCAAAAGATCAGACCTTATATTTACGGACAAAAGTTCTATGTTATAACAGACCATTCAGCCTTACAGTGGTTATGATCGGTAAAAAATCCAAATGGCCGATTAGCAAGATGGTCACTACAGCTTGTGGATTATGATTTCGACATCTTTTACAAAAGTGGAAAGAAGCACCTCGATGCAGATGCTTTAAGCAGAATTCCTCAGGAAACAAGTGAAGAAGAAGATAAAAAGTTACCTTCACTGTTCCTGGAAAATCTAGATTTTCCTGCCGAGCAGAGAAAGAATCCAAAGATAATGGAAATCGCTTCCGATTTAGAAGATATTGAGCACCTTCCTAAGAATAGAAGACGATCACTCAAGATGTTCGTGCTTCATGAAAACACGTTATTCAGAAAGAAAAATTCTCTGGAACAGGAAAGGTTACTACTAGTAATACCAAAACACCTTCAAGAAATAATTGATATTTTGTGGGCTTATGTGCATATTTCTAGTGTGTGCCGGAATAGCAGGTTTGGTTAGAGGTTTTCTTTAGTGAAAAATTGTTAAAATTAGGATTTTCGCGTATCGAAAGTGTCGAGCGCGTAATTTTCACGAGTGTTATTAAAATTTTGGTATATTTTGGCGAAATTTCATGAATTAAAAGTGTTAATATATGAGTTATTATTTAAATTTGATTGTGTGTTCATATGAATCGAATGAATTTAACGTATATATATTGTAAATAACAGTTACGATTAATTTTTTAGTGTATATATGTGTTTTAATTTTATTATTTTAATTAATTGTTGTAAATATTTTTATGGTATAAGTTTGTGTAAATAGTGTGATAAAACTGTGAAAAACAAGTGAATAGTGTGTGAAAAAGAGTTTTAGTGTGAAAAAGAGCCACGTGTGATAGATTCAGATTCAGACTCAGAAACCGATAAACTTTCTACAGCATCGGGCGAGTCGCATAGATTCTACGATTTGTATCAAGTAAAAAATATTAGAGACAAAAATGTGAAAAATTTAAGTGAGAAATATGAGCGCAGAAGCGACAAAATTAGTGAAGTTGCCCTACACAGAACGAGAAAGAGAGAAACATTTTGATCTGCATTTATTACCAGAGACTGAACAAAGAAAAATATTAAATAAGCAAGCGAAACGTCGGGCTATTAAAAAACGCAAGCGCGATGCGGCGGCTGCTGAACGAAGAGCAGGAACAGAAGTAGGCTTGGAGTCAATGAGAAAAAAGGAATTAGCATCTGAAAAACGATTAGAAAAGCGCCTTAAGAAATTAAAGAGGAGAAAAAGAACATTCTGATAGCAGTGAAAGGAAAGAAATTGGAAGGAGAAGCAGAGATCGTGGACTACTTAACTTGGTTTAGAAACGAGACCCGGCTAACCCTAATAGAAGCTCACCTTAGAAAACAGAAGGAAAAAGCTAACATATTAGCAAGGCGTGAGGTATTTCTCAACCCGAGTGTGGATTTACCAGCTGAGGTCCACACCTACAAAGTTAGTTTGCCACCGCATAAAGTAACCCAAGCGCAAACTGTGTCCAACTATTACTCAACGATAGACCCG
>JAQIXU010001334.1:0-18340 GCA_034701245.1 Strigamia transsilvanica | reverse complement strand
ACTTCCTTGCTCTCTGCTCTAGACTCATTTTTCTTCCTTGTCTCTCTATTCATTATTGTGTGCTAAAATTCACACATCCCACTTTGCACGGCTTCAAACGACAAAATAAAACCCTGCAAACCGTCACCTGGGGAGAAGGTGACACTATTTCTTCATCATCACAAGCAAACAAACTCAACATCTCCCACGAGGAATTAAATGCGAGGCCGAATAATGACTCCTCAGTCGTGCATGTTTCGAGCAGGTCGAATTTGGCAAGTTAAAGGAATCGCCGCAACAAATAAAATTGGGTGCGCATAGTGTTTCGAGCAATATTAATCAGCGCATATGTCTGAGGGAAATTACAAGTCAGGAATAATTAATAGGCAGCGTGGTTTCACGTATGTAAAGCCTTTTTAGTTTAATTCTTTTCATTTAAAATTAATATTTTTACATAAATAGTATTTTTTCTTGCGTGTATTATGAATATTTATATTTAGAATTCATGAAATGATAATATTAATAAAATTAATTTCTTTCATGTATTAGTGATTGTATTAGAGAGTTTCACCCAGATTTCATTTTTCAATTCGGGTTTCTGTATTTTTAACTAAATATTAATTTCCTATCTAAAATCAAACTTTTTTATATCAAACAAAATTAATATTTGTCATAAAAAAAAAATTTGTACATAAAAAATTAATTTTTCGAAAAAAAAAAAATCCTAAAACTGAATTATTTTCATCTAAACTCGATTTTATTCCACCAAAAATAAATTCCCAAAAATCAATAAAACCCTTTAAACAAATATAAATTCATTTCATTACTCAATATTTCAATAAAATTTTCCCCGCCCCAAAAAATTTACATTTCCAAATTCAGGTTGCTGATCCCAGATAATGTAAAAGCAAAGTTTCAACAATTTATATACACAAAATCGATTCCTAACTTGCCATTTGCACACTCACAACACTCATACAACGTAAAGAAAGAGCAAGAAAGAAAAAAAATAAAGAAAAAGAGGAAAAAATAGAGCGACGGTACTGGAGCAATAAAAGTGCACAGTTGTGCAAAAGCCTCATGCTCACACGACTCCTATTTCAAAAGCTGCTTGCAAGCTGATTCTGTATCTAGGCACTTTTAATTAAAGCAAAAGGAATGGAAACAAGTACAAACCACAATGGAAAAGGATTAAACACTTCTAAGCCAACACCTGCTCCTGCAAAATACGACCTGCAATCTAAGAAACACCTTTCATTTCACTTAATATGCACTCGGCTGAATCTTAACAAACGCTAAGCGAACAAAAATTGTTCAATAATATTTCTTTCTTATTTCATTTTCTTTGTATTTTTACCCAAACCTCGTTCAATTTCAAACAATTTGAAGAAAGAAAAAAAAAGAAGCAAACAAAAACTAAACTTTTGCTCAATCGTATTTTTCAAGCAATTGTCTCGTTTTCACGCCCACGCAAGTTTCTACATAAACTATTTGATTTTTTTACTTGAATGTTTACCTCGATAGCAAAATGAACGTTCTGCGCACTTTAAAGACTAAAGGTGACTCACGCTATAGTTTCCACGTATAGGTCGATGATCTTAAAATGATGTTTTTTAAAAAAAATGGAGATTCTAATTGAATTTTTAAATCCGTAATTAGAAAATTATCAGTTTTTGACTAGCGGCAATTTTTAGAAACAAACTAAACAGCACTTTAACTCGTGGACCCAGAAATTGTCCCTAAAGCTTAGTACACATAGTTCTGAATGACATGCTACAAATCTCGTTTTTTTTCTCAGTCACGTACGAGATCTCGTCTCAGAACCTTCCGATCTCGTCTCGGAAAACCGAGATTTTAAAACGACCGAGGTCCCGGAAGTATACTCAAATATTCGACTTACCGATACTTCTTGTTGGAGACCTCTTATCTTCAAATTCTTCATAATTGCAAAACTATTCCTGAAACAAATAAATAAACAAATCAGACGTGCAATAAACAAAAAAAAAACCTTTAAAGAAAAGTCTAAGTAGATTTTAGTGTTTCCCAACACAACAGAAAAGCTTAATGCGCATTGGCTTTTCTGATCCTTTCAACTTCTTGTCCAACAAGTAACTAAAATCAGCCGCTTCCATTCGCGACAATTGCAGCTCTCGCACACCGATTTGCAGTCAGCAGACAGTAGCACCAAAGCCATGACCTAACCCATGACTGGCAGACGTAAGGTCATACCCAAGCGAAAATCCCAGTCTGTGACTACAAGTTAGGTGAGCTGGGGATTTTCACACACAAACCTGCTATCTAAAATCCCTTGCACAAGCAATGAAAGAAGGGCTTTGTAGCCCAAGATTCTTTCATTTTCCATACAAGCTCAAGCACTTTTCAACACTCCTACCCATTTCAATCTGTGCATCGATTAAACTTGACCTTTATGCAGCAGGACATGCTTTTCATTGCACATCTTCATCTTGTTCCTTCAATGAATCTCTAATTAAACATCTGTTGATGCCTTCAGAGCAAAAGTTCAACATTTTCACAGATTGGAAACAACATTCATGTCTTTGGCGAAAACCATGCTCCAACTTGAAAAAGTAACCTCTGCACATGTGCAATGCTTATTTCACTTCTACAAGTCAACACTAAAAAACCTGGGACACCAACTCAAAATCAAATTCACAAGATTTAATTTACAAAATAAAGTGCAAAAAAAAAAAATAAAACGAAAAAATTGTTATAGTCATAATGTTCAGCCAGGTACTGGGAGAAAATATCTGCAAACTAAATTAAAGTAAATTGTTTAATTGCTAAGTTATCTGCATATTTGCATTTTTCAATGGATTCATAATACCTGGGACAGAGCAAACACAAATCATAATACCTGCAGTCCACACATATTGCACGTCGAAGTTTGCAGACCATATTCTGAGTTCCTTCCTTTGCGTATCCTTTTGGTTGACGTTTATTGCGGATAAGTCACTTATATTGCCAGAATTAACGCATTGTTGCACTTTTGATTGCCAAAATTGATGTGAGGTGTCAGTGGATGCAATTTAGATTCAGTTTAAGTGATGAAAAACACATTTGGTTTTTATATCTGACCAACACAGATGCAATATTGACATTCTACAATGGTGTGATCACTCACAATTTGATGTTCCTGAGTTATGTGAGACGTGCAATATGTGACAATTGTCACATACACTCAATGCACGGTTGGGAAACCGAAAGAGCACTCCTCAAGACATTTCATCCTTAAGATAAGGATATTTGAGTTTGTCTTAAGTTTCTCAAAACTGAATACTAGATGGGAGTGTCAGCTTCAGGTATATTTATATAAGAAAATGAGATACAATACAAAACAATATTACTATAAATGATATCATACTTTACAGAAACTGACATTTGATACAGGAATTGAATAAAATATAAAAGAGACGGGGAAAAAAAAAACGTGAGAAAACGAAGAAGAAGAAAAATAAATAAAGAATACATTTCTCAACTCATTCTCTCCAATTGGATTGCGAGTAGACGCCACGAGCAATGTGCGCATCAAATGATGGATCACTTGGCTCGAAATATATTACACACAGCGAAAATATTCTACTCTCAAACGAGCTAAAGTGAATTCACTCATGGTGCTATTGTTTGCTCAAGGGCCACACGTACTTGAGATTGGAAAAAAAGTTACATCGAGGGAGGAAAAAAAATCGCTCACAACCATTTTTTCCCCACTTTTATACACACTTAATTAGAAAGTTACGGCGCTCCAAACACAATTTTACCTCCAAGCTAATGTCAAATCAGGTCGTATCTTAATTTAGCAATTTTTACCAAACAAAAAACAAACTTTTCACATTTTTATTTCTTTTACGCGTCAAAATCAGTTATGATTGAGTGCAGCTTGAAAAAATTGTATTTACAATGTTAAAAAATGGAAAATTTAACTACAAAGTAGACTTTTCTATTTTATTATTTAAAAAAAGAACAAATTTAACTACAACAACAGCCGATTTAGTCTGTTTTCAGACACGTCAATTGCAAGTTAAACATGACTTTATGAATGCAGAGGAAAATTGAGGCTTCCCGGCATCACCCAGTTGTGAGCTTTATTTGGACATCACCTTTAATCAACTAGTAAATTCAATTCGGCAACACTCCTGGGCTTAAAGGTCCAATTCACTTCAATTTTCTCAATGAAACCCACCATTAATTCGCAAAAAATACCTAATGACACATAGAAAAGATTAGGACAACATGTTTTGATTGTCCCATCGCGCAGACATTTCTAGGATAAAGCCAGAGCAAAAGGCACTCTCAAGGAGAACAAGAAAAAAATGAACAAGAATTCTTGTTAGTAGAAAACTGCCATAGTTCACTGGCCCAGAACACACTCAATAAAGCTGGTGAGACCGACCAATGGCCTCTATCTCTGACCTATTGATATTGAGGCAATAAAAAGACTTAACTTCATGTCATAATTGGACTCCAATAAAAATTACAGGATGTACAACCTAGACTGTTATTACTTATTATGCCCTAATAAAAAAAAATCTTTACATCCAGATAGATTTTAATAGAATTTTTTATTATAAAAATAAAAATGACAAGAAAAAGAAAGTGAAATTTTAACAAATTGCTGTCCCAATCTATTCACACACTTCGTCTTTATCACAAAATTTCCTCCAAGCACTCGTCGCGGTAGTAAAACTAGCAAGTGTGTGTAGTAAAGTGGGAAAAGTTTCTAATTTTATATATTTACTCGCTGCGCAAAGAAAACATCGATTCCCGTGCGACGTCCAATGTCAAGAGGGGACTTTGCAAACGTTCACTCACCAGCATTTCTCCCAAACCTCAGGTGTATATGATGAGCGTTTAAATGAGAAGTAACCATAACCTTATCAAGCCCCTACAGATTTGAGTCTGTGTTACAAACCCACTAGAGTTGGATCAACACAAACAGGACTCTGAATTGAATACACGTTATACATAATTAAGTGGAGCTGGGACTGAAATTTTGTGATGGGAATAGCTGCAGATTCAAAAGAATTGCAGCAGATTTAAAAGAATTGCAGCAGATTCAAAAGAATTGCAGCAGATTCAAAAGGATTGCAGCAGCTTCAAAAGAATTGCAGCAGATTCAAAAGACTTGCAGCAGATTCAAAAGAATTGCAGCAGATTCAAAAGACTTGCAGCAGATTCAAAAGAATTGCAGCAGATTCAAAAGAATTGCAGCAAACCAAAAAGAATTTCTGCAAATCAGAAAGAATTTCTGCAAATCAGAAAGAATTTCTGCAAATCAGAAAGAATTTCAGCAAATCAAATAAATTTCAGCAAAACCAAGAGAGTTTCGATAAATCTAAAAAGAAAATTGAAACAATCCACACATAACTTATATAAAAGAGTGAAAAATTCCAATATAGATTTAGCAAAACTCCAAAATAGATTGAGTAAAACTCCAAAATAGATTGAGCAAAACTACAAAATAGATTGAGCAAAACTCCAAAATAGATTGAGCAAAACTCCAAAATGGATTGAGCAAAACTCCAAAATAGATTGAGCAAAACTCCAAAATAGATTGAGCAAAACTCCAAAATAGATTGAGAAAGAATCAAGATATTGATCAAAACTCAAGCAAATTTGTTCATCCAATAAATTTTTCAAAAATCCACAACAAACAAAAACATCTCAAATCGAAAAATCAAATACCTTGCAGCTAACAAAACAAAACATTTGAAAAACCAAACTCCATATTAAAAATAAAAAGCATTTGCTCCTATTCTTCACCTACTTCTCACAATCACCAATAAAATTTTGTTATTAACAAACCAACTAAACAAACAACAAATTCACCCCATTAACCTAACCAAAGCAAAACTGGCCACAACTCCATCCTCAAGTACCCAGATAGTACCAGGAGATGATGGCAATAAAAATGTACTCGAGCCGTCATCCTCTTGGCCACTTTTCACAACAGCTGTCCGTAATAGGATCATCCTTTCCATTTTCTTTTTTCTCCTTCGATAGACCAAAGAACAAGCAAAACCAACAAGGAATACCCTTTCCCACTCACCAGCCAATGAGGAAAGCTCTCACTGACAGAGAAGAAAATTTCTCCCAAATGAGTCGTGGACTCCAGTCCAGCCATGTCCACATCAGTCATTAAGGAATAGAACCCACATACAACCATCCCAAAGGTGCTCTACACACTCCCAAGAGATATCTACCTCCCATGTACCTGTACCAAACAAGAAAAACAGTATTGGCAAGACTTTTCTGACCGTCTCCCTAATGCACATAGTTACCCTACTAAAACCACGAGAAAATGTCTAAAAATGATGTACTGACTATTAACACTTCAGACATTTTATCAATAAATATTGGAAAGAAATACAGATAATATTTAGAAAAATTATTTTCTAATTTCTTTCAAATGACAGAAATTCCCAGTTTTTCAATTTTCTTTGTTTGCTGTTTATCTTCTTTTATTGGAAAAGGGCACTTATTTTCAGGCAAAATAACAGTAAAACCATTAAGAGCAGGGCTCTCCTATTACCAAGAGCCCCAATGCACAATTTATTTTCAAGATCAGGAGAATGTGATAAAGACCTTTAATTAATTTCAAAAAATATTTTTCCAACCATTTTTCATATTTTGATTCTGTATTGTGCAGCAAAAATGATTAAATTTAATACTTCAGACACAGCGCATGATCACAAATTGAATTATCCCCGAATAAAGAATGATACCCTGCATAGCTTTGTAGACTGTCAAAAATACAAATGCAACTATAAATTTCTTAAGCTACATATGCAGGGGTGAAAGTAAGCCGGAACTCTTCACTGTTCCGGTAAAAGATTTGGAAACGGAACGGATCACCAGGCAACAAAGAAAAATAATAGTTGCAGGAAAGACACGACAATCACAACGCTAACTTGTGGAAATTATTATAATCATATTAATACTAGCAGATAACTGCGGAATTTCCGCATAATAGTGATAAATATTTTTTCTACTTTCATCCCTGTATATACTATTGTCTTTTCACGTGCGATCATGATGAGAATTAACACAAAACTGCTTTTAATGTATGCAAAACAGATAGGTAGCACCACAAGAGTATGACGTCACTACAGACAATAGAAAAATGAAAAACACTGAGGTTAAAGCAACAGTGCTGACCTCTATTTATTAAACACAAAAGGTAAAAAATATCTACAGTCACTTATAGAGGCCAGCAATAAAAATAATAAGATACGGTAGTCACAATGTGATAGTTACAAATCAATGTATGTATAAAGACACAATAAATTACTAGACAGAATAATTAATAGTGTATCACTACAAACTCCCCCATAGATATTTGCTTTTCTGCGGTATTGCATAGCTCCTTTAAGAAATTTGCAGCATTCGGAAGCCATAAATCCATTTTTATTCCATAGTTCAGCAACAATCACTTAATAGCAGTGGAAATTAGTAGTTGAGCAAGAAGAAATGTTGGTTTGCCAATATTTATTGTCACTACAAGAGGACTTTGGCTCGCACCTGAAGGGAATTAGATGGGCATCATGGATCACTCTACAAGTTAATGCATCACTTCGTCTGTGCATGCACAAAAACCCAAAGGAGGCAAGATGAATGGGTCTTGCGCGAGAACTTTGAGTGTTGATACCATTTACATACACTCGCTGCATGCCCACCTGCACCGTAAAATGAAAAAATTGCTCGCCACCAAGCTCGGCAAGGCGCAGAAAAAAAGGAGTGTAATAACCAACACAACTCTCCATCATGCGAGTAATGCCTAAAAGAAAAGCCGAGGCCAACACTCTCTACTTGTCTGGCTGAACTGAAACATTATTTACCTCAGGCTTGACTAAAGTTTCCGTGCAAATTTGCAAAGCAAACTAACGAGACTGCTTTGACGAACAACTTGTTTCAAAACCCGAAGCACAAAACACGCACTGCTTGCACACGTGCTGAAACCAGTCTCAGCTCGTTTGGCTAATTAGTAGTGCTGACACCAAAGAAAGTTGGTAGACCCTGCAAGTTGAGATTGGTGTGCTTGCAAGATTTTTCAGAATTAGATGAACGACTTTTTCGGTTTATGGTTTGCGGCTTACACATCTGCGTTTAGTTATCCAAGTTTTACAAGTGGTGCTGAAATTTTGCATTGAGCACAGGATTTTTAGATTAAAGATTCGTATTCAAAAACAAGTTTAAAATTGCAGTTAGACATGTTTTGCGGTTTATATGCAAATTGCGACTGAAAGCAGACTAAATCAACCGCCAACATAGATTGAGACAATCCTCGATTTTCGAATTCCAGTTCATATTTAGCAGGATTAAGCTTAATATTCAACCAAATAATGCTAAACAAATGAAAGAAAACAATAATATTTCAGTACCATGTCATAAATTACTGGTAGATTGTTGTTCATTTACATTATTTCGCCTTTTTAGGCCTAATATTAGGCTAAATTAGGACTGGTTACAACAGTTACAACAGGAAAGCCAGCCAAGCTTTAAGGGGGCTAACTAGATGACAACTTAAAAGTGTAATTGAAATAAGGACCTTAAGGTTCAATCTTGCATTCAATTCAGGGAGGATTTGACTGTAGAAGATGGAGGTGAGGGAACTTCATTATGTCTTACAAAAGCCATGCTTCAGAAGTCATTTATTCGTAAGGCACCAATTGACCTTTTTATTGACTGAGCGCATGCTCAGTAAATTGTTACCAAAGCGTGTTCAATGAGAAGTCTTTTTGCATAAGACGAATAAGTATTAAGAAGAAGCCAACTCTCCTCTCCAATTTTGAACCAACCTATTGTTAAATATTAAATTTCATTATGCCATTTCCGATTGCTCCTATCATCAGAAATCCACAATTCTTATAAATATTTACCACGTGTGCATACAATTAATTTCTAAGATACATGTTTATATGATCCTGACTTCACGGGGACTTCATGAGGAAACAAATTGAATCTAGAAAACGAGATTAATTCAGCGAATATGAAATAAACATTTAAAATTTTAATTTTTCAATTTTCCCAACTGTGGATTAAGTAGAATAGATGCCAGACATATGGAGTGGAATTGTATGAATAACCGTGCTAATAATTCATAAAATATGTTCCTACTTCCACTTTACACCAGTTTCAAGCATACACATGCTGAAACCCTATCAAGATACATCATTCTAAACACTTCTGTGCCTCCAATAAATCTAAATTAACAGTTTATGTTTTCACCCACAATCAAAAAAAAAAAAATGTTTTCACACCCCATTAAAGCTGAGATTTACATTCGACAGACGGCAAGAATTTATAATTAACACGACCTCGGCACCCAATTTCACTTGCGCCTTTCAATCTGATTTACAGTTGTTCAGTTAAAAATCCAACTTACGCTCATAATTTATTACGTACACCTGTCAAAGTGAAAGCAAATTTATCTCGGCTGACTATGGGGCGCCAACTTGAGCGAGCGAAATCTCACGCGCCATACTTTGAATAAGCGAAGTTACCTTCGATAATAATAAAAAAATATCCATATTATACAAAAAAAGTCTTTTAAAAACAAATCCTGCACTTAATCATCGCATTTTAGATTACGTGATGCAAAGTTTTAACCAAGCACATGCTCGACCTTCACTGCATTGCAGGTTGCTTGAACAAAATGAATCCAACAAACGCTTTTAAAGCGGAACCTTTAAGGAATGGGTCTGCTTCGGATTTTAGCCTGACCACCAACACCTGGACAAGATTTTTTTGCAAGATTGGTGCAAGATTGTACCAGATAAAAACTGCAATACCTCTTCTCATACACATATTTCACGCTCGAACGGCACCAGTGCAACGCTTGTTTCAAAACGAGGCTAATCTGGAAAACTCACAGGTGCTGAATGCGGCACATTGTCGTGTCTAATCTGGAGGGCAAAATCCAACAATGTGCCACATTTCGCACATGCTAGTTGGCTTAATTTCCAACAAGCACAACACTAGCACTGCTCCAGTGTGATAGAAGTGTATTTAGGGAATGAATTTGAAGTAAATTCATTCAATTCACACATTCCTATTTGAATTGCATTTTAATCCTCGATAGTATAGTGGTTAGTATCCCCACCTTCGGTAATTCGAAGAAAAAAGTCAATTTTAAACTTCTCCAACAATATTTGATGAATTTTGGTTTACCAAAAATGTATTAAACTGGTAGCAAAGTGCCTTTTAGCACAGATTGGGTGTAGGGAGTAGAACCTTTCCTTTCATTTAGGCAAAATGATCACATCAACCTACTAGTTACCGTCTAAATGGAAAATGACATTAAAGTCGTGTACTTGACGGCTCCGACAGCATTTACTATATCTATATGCAGTTGGATGAGGCTGAAGGCAGCTACGTTTTTATGATCCTGCACAAAACTGCTCGAGTGGATCGCTCAAGCAGAATCAACGGACTGTAATCCGGACTCAATATAGCCGCACACTTTCACTTCGCATCCCATGCACTTTCATAAATCTCGCACCAATCCAAGCCTTAAAGCGCAACTCACGCACTATATTTTCTAAGACAAATCACCAATTTATAGATTAAAAGCACGATATCAAGTGCATGCAAAACATTATAATGGAGGAGAAACCTGTGTACATGAAGCTATTTAAGGTCGAGAGTAACGGCATTATGAAATTACTTTCGCCAACACAAGAGCTGCAATAAACTCGCCATTCCGGTTTAGACTTATCCAAACCTTGTGACCTATAAGTTAAATCATCATGAAGTATTCTGTTAACCTGGAGATTGAATCAAGCAATGAACAATCCTTAAAAACATAATTGTCACTTTTAAGCCACGCTCTCACTGAAAAGATGCGACAATTTTTATGACCGCAATTGTACATATTTATTATATTTATTGTGTCTTAAGAAGAAAGCGAAAGCTGCGCGAGTGAACGTTAGTCACAGTTAATAGCACCATTCGCCTTTTGTGTTTTCAAGTACAGAAATTGAAATTTAGTGTTTGAATCTGGACATAAGGATACTGGGCACTGACTCTAATCAAGTACCAGTACCGAGATCTCTTATGTGTACAGTGATACAGTAACTGCCAAATAATTCGGATCCAGAAAGCATCAAGCCAAAAGAGATTATATCCTTTTGTTTGGACAAAGAAAATTTTAACCTAACCTAACCTATGACCTTTTGTCCTGCCACCATAGCACAAAGTAGTACTTGAAATAATGATTGAAAAACTAAATTGCCTGGATGCCAGGATGTGACGAGCTGGGAGTTGAACCCAAGTACCCAATTTGCCAATGTAACAACAAAATATATCAATGGCTTAGCCGAGGGAGGGAGGGGGGGGGGGGGGAGGTTTGACTGCATATGCATCCCCCTTAAAAAATGCCATGAAAATTTTTTTTATTGTTCTTCAAAAGACAATGAAAAAGTAGGCTAAAAATGGAAAATTTTGGTCTTGAATGTGCACAATTTTCTAAGCAGAACTACAGCCCATTTCTGCCTCCTACACTGCTGTTTTTCACATTTATATATACGGTACCTATCGCATAATCTTGACGATGACTACAATAAACTGAAATCTGTTTTTCATCGTAGATTATAATCCATTAACTGCTGGATGGCTCTTTTAGTGTGCAGCATGATTACAGTAGGGCAGGGGTTCCCAATCTTTTTAAGATGGTGTACCCGTTAGTAGAGTACAACATGATGACGTACCAGTAGGTGAAACACCAAGAATCAAAAAAAAATTATTTTCTCCAAAAATATCAAAATTTCCACAAATAAAACCAAAATTCCATTCAAAAAATAAAAACTGTAGTGAAATATCAAAATTCCATTCAAAAAATAAAAACTGTAGTGAAATATCAAAATTCCCTTCAAAAATCACAAAATCAAACACCAAAAATCCAAAAAATAGTCAAAATCTCCACAAAAAAATCAAATTCTTCCACAAAATATAAAAAATCCCATTCAAAATCCACTTATCGCGTACCGGTAGATCGACCGGTACGCGGAACCTCCTGAGTAGGAAATTAGAAAGTTTACTCATGTTCTTGCATTATGATTGCAACTACCGTGACATACCAAAGTATCCTCCAAAATGACTGCAAGTAATTCTAAAATTAAATACCAATCACTTTTCAAGATACAAATGTCTACACTTTCTGTAGATCACAGCCCTAAGGGATTTAAAACAATTTTCAGTCTTTTGATGGATTGGGTTGCCTGCTTCCAGTGTATTGTAGAATTCAAAATGGAGATTGCCGAGGCGCACAATAAGAAATTCCACCACCAAAAGAAGATTTTCATTTTTATGTGTTTATGTTTCTTTTCCTTAGAAAATATATTTTTCTTTTTAAATCAATCGCTCTTGCCTCATGTCTTATTCATGTGTGTGCCCATTCGGCCACACTATCCTTGAATTGGAGACACAAGGTATCATCCAAGATGACAACTAAATTCGAAGATTCGATTCAAAAAATCCAATAAGCTATAAATAGAAGAGAATCGTGATGGAAGACACGACACTAAAAGTTTACGACTACTTTGGAACGAATGGATTGCGATTTCCACATTAAAATTATTCACCGCAAAATAATCCACTTTTAATGAACAGCCGTTTTGCGAAAATTCTAATACGGGCACTCTATTTACTCAAATAATTCACCACTTTGCCGGCCTGCTTCAGTTAAGTTTCTTCGATCAATTGCCAAATCATACCCTGCAGGACTTCGAATTTTTTCTCTTTCATTATTTCCAATGTGTTTCTACTTCGGCTGAGATAAAATTCATCAATAAACAATTGTCTGCAAAAATTCAAATCAGACAAACTGCCAAAAATAAATCAAATTTCATCTGATCTATTAAAGGAGTAAAGGAGTGTTTAGGCAGCGGTAAATTTCCAACACTAACACGTACACGTGTCAAAAAAATAAAATCATAACTGGCTTATCAGTAGCGGGAGATGGAAGGAAGAGATGAAATGTAGTGAAGAATTCTTTTACACTAAACAGCCACTCGATATTCTATGGGGACATTTTGCCCTGCAATTTGATTATTCTCGACTGCAAACTTGGCATTTTGTCAATATGAATAGACACAATGTTTCTTATTGCATATCCGGTAATAGATTCTTAGTAGAATCAATAAACTACGACTACAAGCCGAGATAGGCTAACTAGTATAGCACTTGACAATTATGAGTAATAAGAACTTAAAGAACATGGTTCTCAATACATGTACAATTTATTGGGGCAGACATATTCAATGGTCCTATTTTACGTGTTGCATCTAGTTTGATGATCCGGGCGGTCGAGAAAAGTACGGCTGACTTTCTGCATCGCCACAAAACGGTACATCGATTTATCACGAAGGCGATAAGGTCATAAATAAGAATCTGTAAGGTTTGGGGTTAATTGCTGTGGCAAATAACCTATTAGAATTGAATAAAATAGGTTAGGGTTATTCGCCATTACAAATAACCGGAATGAATGAAAATACAATTTGGGTCGTTTGCATGAACGATTAAACTACAATATACTAAAGTTAGAGTAAAGTTGTTTACACAGCACTGACTTCTTGTTAGATCTCGATAAAGTTCCTGCGCCCAGGTGAAGTCAGCGACACAGGTCCTTGTTTAGGTCGCCATGCAGTCGACCCTTACCTTTACATTGCTCACCCAGTTGTCTAAACACTTGGCAGAGTGTTAGACGAACCTCTTCCATTCCAAGTTGTCACCATGTGGTTTCGGTCAATAGCCATGTATTTTGTATCCACAGTTCGCAATGTTGATCCGCCCTCATCACTTATTCAGCGGCGTATTGTATCTTCAGGAGCCCCGCTTCAATGAGTACGGTAGTGCAAAAGGTACAGCAAGTAATTTATAAAAGGAAAATCAATCCAATTAGTCTGATAAGTCCTAAATGTTGTTAATCATGAATAAACAATTATTTATTCATAACTCAGCAACAATTTGTGTTGTTTTTCTTGTATTTCGTGCTCTGCAGTGGTGCAGTGCAATCTGGTGTCAAATATGTCAATCTTAACGGTTTTATAACTGTCACAAATGTTTTTTTTTTTAAATTTGACTCCTGATTTGTTTGGTATTTAATGCACCAAAATTAAAATTTTGTCTCAGAGTTTTTAGGCCTCATTTTTTGAAATTGCAATTATCTTCATCCAAACCGATTAGGTGCCACAAAATTCCAACATGATTAGCCTCATTTCCCAAGAGAGGAAATTATCGATTCTGGCCACTAACCCTACAGTATTTCACTTCCTGCTGTCCCAACTTTACATTTTCCTAATTAATCCATGAAAATCCACCAATACAGACATTTATCCACATCACAATCTTGAATAAGAAATATTCTTTCTTCAGACTTGAATGAACTTTATCTCTTCAAAGAATATTCCCATCGATCACAGCTGTTGTGTTTGCTTCGGCTTTCCTGCATTTACAACCACCAATGTCCCCATTCGCTGTTTACATGCTGGAAAATGCACACAGAATGCGTTTGATAGAAATAAGTGGACCACAATTCGTTGGTCGATCAAAAAAATGAAGGAATGTTTAATACAGTTTGTGTTAACAGACCGAGCGGGAGAAAACTAAATTATAAACGACCCAAAGACCTCGAACAAATTGAATAAAAAATCCAAAATACGATAAACAGAGGCCTCTAGAAACAAAAGCGCCAAGGTCCTACAAATGTCTTAAAATGTTGACGTCTAATCCAACCAGCAATATTTTTTCATGACGTGTAAATACCAATTTATCTCAAAGTTCCAAAAAAGCCAACCTACACATAAAACACGTCGCCCTAACCCGCATTCCTTTATTCCACTGACATTCTCGTGTAACAGCAGAAGCAAAATCCACTCTACACCGCTTGAAATCGTAAGGAGAGCAGGTTGAAATCAGATGAGAACTGCGTATGTAAGTTTTCTCTCTGTCATTTCCTTTTAGACCCGAGTCCCAACTCTTCTTTGGCGAGATTTGGCAACCCCAATTTATGACAGGCCTGTGTCAGAAACGTGGATGTGATAGCACAACTGCACACCGGACAATGCCGCGTGTGAAACTGCTGATTGCTCCACCAGGCAGCAGAGGTGACGACGTGCCGGGCATGGAAGAAGGATACTCTCGCCCAGACTGGCAGCTCAATCTGCCTTAATGGCTTCACACGTGTTATGCGCGCTACGGTTAGGCGAAGGGCTTTGACGGGTAATTTCTATGAAATTCCATTGGACCATTGGGGAAAGCTGGTGCTGATAAAATACTCCTCTTTTCGCTTCACGACAGTTTTATCTTGCACCGCTCTATATACCAAACATTTATTTTTTCTAAAAGTCTTTGTTGATTCAGCAAAATGGGCAAATATGCTTTTATATTTTCATTTTTCGCACCCTCAGTTGCATAATGATTGTACTATTTCACGCTTGAATTCAACTGCTAATAGCAACCCATTATGCCGAACTGGTTTTAAAAATAGCAGCAGGGGTAAACGCAGAAAAAGATGTCTTGCAGGAAACGCAATTGACAGCAATTCTTGGCTAAGTCCATGATTTTCGAGCCATTTGATTGCCATTTAAGTTATATTTACAGCAGAGGTGTTATGTCTAATCTGAATTCAGCATCATCCCATCTCTAGATGGACTGAACAATAGATTGAAAGTCTTGGGGAAGGTGGCGTATTAATTGGAACGCTTGATAAAGATCGTCTAAAGCTTTCCGAAGAGTTTAGGCTTACAGTGGAATCTCGCATAACGAGCATAATTCGTTCCGGAGTGTTACTTGTATTGCGAAACACTCGTTAAGCGAAACAGGGGGACTCCCCTAATAGGGGGAGAACGTCACTCGCTATGCGAAACGTAGCTCGTTAAGCGAGTCATTTTTTTAGAATTCGCATTGCTCGTTATGCGAATTACTCATTTTGCGAGGTGCTCGTTATGCGAGGTTCCACCGTACTTTCACCCAGTAGCAGTGTTCAATATTGAAGACCAAGGTGTCTTTACTGGCTTTCTTTGCTTTTATGATGCATTTTGTGTCATGATAAATACATTTGGACTTATCTCAAGTAGCATGTTGTCTGGTAAAAGACCAGTCTTGTAGCAATGCTGTAAACATGATTCATCAATAGATTAGCTGTACGATTTACTTATTTTACACTTGTTTATAAACTTAGATGTGCAACCTGTGCCATTACACACATTTCTTTTATCATATTAGCATCGAGATTAATTTTCCACATACTTACTTAACAAGCAACTTAAATTCTTAATTACATTACAATCCCTTTCCATACAAAGAGAAAACCACATACGTGTGGACAGGGGAATTCGGCTAAACTTTTGCAAACTGGCAACGAGCAGGCTTAGTTTATTAATGCATTAAAGCCTTAGGAGCAATTGATAATTAAAGTTATTACAAAAACACATATTTGCAATGGCCAACTAATAAATAGCCACTTGTATAAGTGACCGCTTAACCACTCCAACAACAAGTCACACGATAGAGTTAATCTGTATGCACAGCTGGAATCCATTTGTGACAAACTCCAATATCAAGAAATTTCGAGGTTGCCATTGGCAGAACCTCAGAATATTATTGCAACTTAAAGTAAATATCCATTTGCATAATCCATGTAAAAAAAATCTTGGTTTTTGATCCTTCCAAAATATATTTTCCTCTTCAACCCTTACCCTTATTAAGGATTAATTTACTAGTAATGATGCCAAGAGGGAGAAAAGAAATTCTGGCCATGTACAGTGAGTGAGCTGACAATCTCCTCCTCCTCTTTTTCACTCCAATGAACTCATACCCTTGATTACACTCAATTTCCAACAAGATTCGAGTGTCAAGACTTGAGAAAAATAGAAACTAGGTCGAAGGAAGACATTCCTCCTTGTCTGTTCTGCAAGGGCTCAAATTGCAACCAAATTCTATGCAAAATTGTGCCTCTACCCATCAACAAATCCGAACTTTCCACCATCAATAATTTCTAGTTTGCTAAAGTGATTTTTGATGATGAGCAGATCCTGCCCCAAATATTGTTTTTCTTGCTGCAACAGCTGATGAAGCCCTAAACTAAACCCAATTCATCATTTTTGACAAGCAATTAATTCGTGAATGTGGAAAAGCAGGCGATGATGAGATTTTGGGTTAGTACATATGCTGTGCGCAAATTAATTGATAGTCAACACGAAAACTTATTTAAAAACAGTTGTTTGTTTGCTTTCCTGTAGGTTTGTTGATAGACAAACAACAGTGTTATTTGTTTTTCTTGATTAGTTGGTTTTGTCAATTTTTTAAAACTTCTTTAGGCGCAGTAGAGTGAATCCTAAACGCGATGTAACAATTTTCGTTAGACAGCCAAAAAGTCGGGAAAATCCCCTGATTCATTATACGGCTTTTTGCTTTACGGCCAACTTTTCTGGAACGTATCTAGGCCGTATAGCAAGGTATAGGTGTACACCTATACCTCACTATACAGCTGGTCTTTATACGGCGTTTCGCTATAACAGCCTTTTTTAATTATGGCACTTCTTCGATTTACAGCCTTCAATTTTCGTTATACGGCCAAAAAGTCGGGAAAATCCCCTGTTTACGTTCCCCTGATTCGTTATACGGCTTTTTGCTTTACGGCCAACTTTTCCAGAACGTATCTAGGCCGCATAGCGAGGTATAGGTGTGTAGTATGAAAAGCAAATTGTAAATTCTATGGCATTAGACCATCTAGCTATTCCCAGTCTCAACATTTGGTGAAAACCGAACCATTAATGAATGGTTAGCTATTCAAAACCGAATTCCATTAACCTTTAGCTGAAATTGGTGTCAATCAATTGGATAATTTCATACTTTAAAATATGAAGTTGTAATTTCCAGTTTTGGATGCAAAACAATTTAATGCAATTAGATCTAATTAAGTTATATAAGCCAAGAATCAAATGAAGCGCTCCAATCTTCGTGCTGGTGTAATGCAATTATCTGTTAAATGTTTTGACGTTTAGTTTCTTTACTGTACGCTTTTAACACAATTTTCGACTGAAATAATTGAATTTTATCCTGAATCCCTCAGCAAGAAAAAAACCACAAACTTTGAAATAACACTTTATTCCAGATTGAGAGAATGTATCCTAATCTATCTACTTTTTGCACCAAACTCAGATTGGGTAAACCTTTCATGCATAAAATATAATCCCAGAAGAGAAAAAAAATTAATACAGTCGAAACTCATTATAACGAACCGCGTTATAACGATTTTCTGTTAAAACGAATTTTTGTTATAACAAATTTTTGTTATAACGAATTTTTGTTATAACGAATTTTTGTTATAACGAATTTTTGT